>CM073121.1:42916963-43024463 GCA_037039145.1 Fundulus diaphanus | reverse complement strand
CTCCATCCAAACATCCCTAATAATAGCTCCTAGCTCCTGTTCCTTGAACTTTAATGGGGTCAACAGTAAGAACTCTATTGTGAGGAGGAAAGGAGCTTCGGGTTGCTGTGCCGATTTCGGACAGCCTGTAACTCCGACGTCGTTATGTGACGGAAACGCACACGGTTGATGCGAGTAAAATCCAGCACTACAGTCTTCTGAAAATGAACTACAAAGTGTGCGCTCTCTTCTCTCTGGACATTTTTATGGAGGTGGGCTGTGCTTATACATCATGGCACGCAAAGGTTTGTGGGATTCCTTAAGTAACCTTAAGCGCCGGTAAGGGACGTAGCAAGGTTCCTTGGATAAACTAGCCACGATAGAAAGCTTACAGGCTGCTTTTCTTACCTCCTTCCTTACTGACGGCACTATTCGGACAGCACTTATCATGGCGACACACTTCCGCTTTGGCTAAAGAGCTCTTATTCAATAAGGGTATTCGGATGGAGCCAATGACACAATGCAATCCGCTGGGTTTCCTTAGATTGAAAAATTTTTAACCAATAAAAATAAACTGAACTTGGCTGAACTGTTTGATAACCAGGATCAATTAGATTTGAGGCAACTGACTTGGAATCTGTCTGCATGATTTGACTGAATTAACTTTTTTGTTGTTGTTAAATGCGTTGAGACAAAGTGATGTGAATTGGCGGTATATAAATAAACGGAATTGAATACCAAAGATATTTTTGCCTTAATACACAGCAACGCGGTTGGAATAAAAAGGATACAAAGCATGTCAGCAGAACCCATGAGGTTTTTACACACCTTTTCCAATTTTGACTAAATAATCCGTGTGGAATCTGTTGTGTGTTGTTTTAAATTCTCAGTCATCCAGGACGTGAAAATCCTACGTGCATAAAGGAACTATCCCTGATCGTGCACAAACTCGAACCATGAGTGAAGAGAACAGGTCAGTTTGAAGTGTAACCCTGGCCCCCCAACTTTCTGTCCCCATGAGAACCCCTCTTTCTCTCCATCCTGGTCTCCTCCCTGTGGACATGCACTAGACTAAACACGCGCCACAGTCCTCCAGAGGAATCAAGGTTTATTGAGGGGCTTTTCTTTTTCTATGATATAAATGGCTAAATGTCTCGGGTAAATGATATTGTCTTATGTGAATGGTCAACGCCCCCCGTTTCACCTATTGTAGCCCATCTGTACATGGAGGAAACGGAAAGCAGAGCACTGAACTCCGAGGTATCAACACCTATCCACTGGTAGGTGGGTAACACCCGAGTGAAACTCCAAACCAAAGCAGTGGGAGCTTTTACTTGGCACATCCACTCAGTAGACAACAACAACAAGTTCATTAGGGAGGATGCCAAAGACATCAATCTACCTTTTTTTTGGACTGCCTGGTACACAGTAAGCGAGATGAAATCTTCAAGACTGAAGTTTTTAGAGGGCCTACACACGGACCAGTACCTACTTTTTGAAGTAGATACTGGTCCGTATGTAGGCCCTCTAAAAAAGGGAAGGACAAGGAATACAAACACATCAAGAAAAAGCTCTTCAAACCTGTGGATGCCCTAGCTGGGCCTAAGTTAAGGCACCCAGCATTTCAAGAAAATGCTCAACTTAGTCCACAACAGGAGAAAAGAAGAAAAGGAACAACATTTTCATAATATTTGTGGCTGGAGTGTCTTACAAAAACTAAGAACATTGTTTTATCAAGCATAACATTCCTCCGTATTTTATACCTAACAACACCCTCCGACGGGAACTGGTTCACCCCAAGGAAGCGCTCACTGCTCAGCGGTGTGATATATATGCAGTCCAGTGAAGCGAGTAATGTTCAGACCTCTGCACTAAGGAAACCAAACAGCAGCTACACAAAGGAATGACCCAGCACACAAACTCATCGGTTCAAGACTCAGCCGCTCATTTACTTTCAAGGACAAAGTAGCAATGTGCACATTTACTTTACAAATTCACAGTCATGCAGCTAAACACATTCAGTACTTTACTGCTTCCGGACTTCTAATTGTTTATAAACTGTGTTTTTAAATTAGACTAGAGGGGCACAATATATCACAAATTTATCGCAATTTATGATGTTTGCCACATGACAAAGAGCTACCTGGACTACGATAAGTGCTAAATTTGAGATCTTGCAACCCTAATTCAGACTAGTTATTCTCCTAATTATGTTGTAATAAAGAACAATAACATACAGGATGAACTTCTTTTAACCTGCCCCTTGAACTAGCCCCTGTTATTAAAATGTTTTGGCAATGTCATATCAAATTTATGTGGCAGAACCAAGGTCATGAAATCCTGCATCTGCACATTGTAGCAGAGAATGTGGCCGTGCCGGGTGTGTTTTGAAGGATGGCAGCTTGATGGAGGTGCAGAGTGCAGTAGGACAGAGCACTCGGAGTATGGCTGACCATAATTAGAGCAGCCCCCTTTGCAGACATCCTGTCCCAGTTTCTTTACACTTATCAAGCGTAGAGAACACAAACACACACACACACCGGGGTGCCCGAGAATCCTCCTGGCAAACAGACGTGCACGCTCACATGCAGAAAGACCCAACTTTCTCCTCCAACAACGCGCAGAGAGTCGAATCTGACTCATAGCATCAGGTAAAAAAAAAAAATCAGTTCCCTGCAGCTCTGAGATGTCAGAACAATCACCAGAAAGTCATGTCTCTGCTCTCTACCCGCAATTAAGCTCCCCCTTCGGATGATGTAACACCCCAAAGGAAGGTAGAATATCAACAGGCCCGAGGTGCAGCAACGTGAACATATCATTCCTGATGCAATTGCAGAATTAAGGAAGACTTGAGAGCAGATGAGCCATCGGTACACAACTGTTTGCTCTTTTGTTGAGGGATTTTAAACACGGAGTTAGCAGCACAAATCTGTCCTCCAGCCTATTGATGCAATGCTGGGATCGAAGGAGAAGTCAGTCACCTCAAAGGCTGAGGCTAGCTGGTCAAAAAGCTTCTTTTAGACATGAGAACCCTGTGTTTTCATCACCAGTTGATTCTGGACTGCCATGGCACCGCTGCACACAAATCATTTAAAAATATATACAGTACAATCCTAAGGCTATAATTTGCTCCAATTGGTGTTCATACCAATTACTGTCCATCCAGTGACAAAGAAGAAAACATCATAAATGAGACTTCAGCGAGAGATCCATTTGCAGGAATAAATGAAAAGCATAAACGTATAATCTTGGTAATTCTCGCTGCATATTAGTGCACTTAGCGCTGCATACAGTCTATCAAAAAAACTTCCGAATTCAACAGTTAAACTTATGCATGCCTTGGTATGTTTACTTAAGCATTAATGAGCGAGAGGCAGAAGGTAATTTAGAAGCTTCCCTCGGGTGCTGTTCTGCCTGATACTTCTCACCAGGCGGACAATACAAACAATTTATATTGTGTCGGGGTTACACTTGAGGTAGTAATTGGTTTCAGTGAAAAAAAAAAAAAAAAACATTTGCGGCATCCGTGTTAAATAAGAAATTAAGTAGCAGATGATTAAGTAGTGTCTGCAAATTTCACCGAGATGTTGTTAGGAAATTCATCCATTCTACCATCTATGTGCTGTATAATAAATTAAGTCGGTGCAGAAAGATTTCACGAGTGAGAAAAGTGGCAATAATATCCAGAGGAAGATGCAGCATCTTAAAAGCTATTGATTTGTCAGAGCTTGTGAATGCTTACAGGTAATTTATACTGCAGTATTAAAGAAAAATCAATGCATAGTAAATGGGCTGCACTTTTAGTCTTAATGACCCACTAAAGCACTTATTCTCAATCATCCATTCACACACACAGCAGCAACCGGCCATACACCAGTTTGAAGATTCATCTGGTGGGCAACATTAATGTCCTGTGGCAAGCGGGAAGCTGGAATCTCTCTGCCAGGTCAGATATATGGCTGAGCAGAAACATAAGCCACCAAAATAAAACTTTAAAAGAGAACAGGAGGATCTTTAACAAATAACAGCTGAGACCAAACTTATTCATATCCCTGGAAGATTTAGATTTGAAATTATTTTTATTTAACCGAGAAAACTGGCACGGGCAGCTCTTCAGACACTATAGGACAATGTAAAAGCTGTATGAGTTTTAAAAAGACAGTTTGCCTGCTTTTGTTTATGTTTTATTAAAAATAGCATGATTATTTATACCATTCCCAATAATCAGTGGAATAATATTTATTGGAATTAAAGCAATCAAACCCTTCTTATAATTGCTAACCAGCTATATGCATGTTTCCACTGGGATTTTGATGATTTCTCTTTGGTGATGAGCTCCAAGTCTTTGAGGTTGGAAGACCTCCTAGCCAGCAGCCTAATCTTGAGCTCCCTCCACAGACTTCCTGTCAGATTTAACTCAAGGCTTGCGGTGGGCGATTTCACAACATTGTGCAATGGTAACGAATAATATTGGGATTAACTGTAAGAGATTTTTGCATCACTAAAACTAGAAATAGTGAAATAAAAAAAATGCTGGTCTTTCTCTGGTCCATTTCACCATGAAACAGCAGCTACAGGAAAAAGAGCACCGAAAAAAACGGTCCATTGTCAGATCTGCGTGAAGACAAATGGGTGTATTTATAATTTTTTCCAAGCTTTAAAGGGGCCATGACAACAAATTTAGTTTTTCTGAGGTTTTGGGGGTATAATGTGATCTGTTGTGCACTGATGAGGCCGTGTGAATGTCGAAACCGAATACCAGATCAGATCCGAAAACAGGTTATCTTTCTATATAAGTCATATTCTCCAATCAGAGCACACCATCAAGCAAAAGCCCCCCTCCCCTCCTTCCTCCAGCTGACGCAAGCATGTCTGACTGCTCCACCTGAGAGGAGCGAGGTGGAGGAGCGAGCAGATTGCAGCCCCAGATCAGCCTCCCTGTATGGGCCTGAACAGGACCCAGAGACCACAGAAGCCGCGAATCACAAATATCCCATATTCACCTCAAACTAGCTTCACCGCGGTTACTAAAAAGGGGAGCTGATATCTCTGAGGGTGAAAAAAATGGATGTAAGTTTCCACTTACTCCCGAAGAACGTGAGAATCACAGAAGAGTGGCTGAAGTTAATTTACTGAAGTGGGAGGATTCAAGTCGTGGGTTTTCGAACAAACAGATTTTGAAAAAATCTTCTGTGCCAACATGGGAGGTGGTGACCACAATGCTGTCATCACCCGTACGTTTATTTAATTTCTAAATGCTGTCAAATGTAAGGAAGGTGTGTTTGTAACTTAAAATCCGGCTGACCGACACCAAACCGCTGCCAGCTGCATCATATTCCTGTCGCGGCGGGGGGAGTCAGCCACAGCACAGTCTATGTGGCTTTGTATTTTAGTCCCACTGTGTTGAATCGTGACTCCAAGTTAAAGCCTTTGGTCAGCTTGGCCTCACCTGTCTGACATCCTGCAACACAAACACTTCAACCAGCCATAAAACCATCATAATGGATTTGTAACGGAGTATTGCACCGAGAAGGGAGGTGTGAATGGAGGGGGAAAGTGGTATGGGAGGGGGAAGGGGGTTTGTTTTCCAAATATGGTTGTAGCCAATCAGAGTGAAGTCAACTAGAGCTGCATATCATTACCACAGCCAACGTTTTACTGAGGAGAGACATTTGGTCTGACAAAACAACAAGCTGACGTTTTTTTCTTTAATGAAATTCTTTGGAGAATTTACATATGCAGCAATATCAACTACATGAAGTGGTTTATACAGCGATGTCATGGCACCTTTAATGTCAGCCGGGATCTGAATGCTGCTCTAACCTTCAGTTCCACAAAGCATTCCCACAGTCGATAATAGCTTAGCGATTGACAGATATTCCTATGCTCCAGTTCAACTCCAATCCAGTGTCCCATGGTTAAAATAGTACGATTTTGCAGATGTTTGCCACTGCTGAAGAGATGTACGGATAAAGACACAGATCTAACAGAACTGCTAAATGTTGGGTGAATCCGAGGTGAGATCCGATTAAGAAAAAAAAGGACGAATTGAATAGGTCAAGTTTAAATGGAAGTCATTCTTATGTGTGTACAGTGGATGTAAAAAGTGACAAGTCGAAAAGCAGTTGTGTTTTTTTCAGAAAATAAGAACATTATAAATATTTTAAAAGTTTTTTTCACCGATATATTTTTCCTATAATTCAACATAAAAACAAACAAATCTGAACGTGGAAAAAAGGTCAAATAAATTAGCTTACTACAGTCAGTGCGTGAATGACTGAATGTAGGGTAAAGCTCTATGGGGTCCTCAGGACCAGATAAACCGCTACACAAGTGCAGGCCATTCATCATTTACTGTTTGCATAAGAACTTACATCCTTAGTCAAATACATTGTTGGAGCAACCTTTGACGCAATTTCAGCATTAATTTTTTAACATCTCTCCTCGCAGAGTTTAGGTAGTTCAGTAAGGATCTAGGATCTGTTTTCTAATCAACAAAGCTAATTAGCGAGCCTTCAACAATCCAGTTGAATAATTTCTCTGTTATTGTTTGGTGTTGTGAACCATTGTGAAGAGGGGCGTACGAGGACCTTGAGATTTTTTTCTTTGGTAGAAGAAATGTTAGTCAGAATGTTACATAATGACTCGATCATTTTACCTCGCTAAAGTTCACAGAATCCATCAGACTGTGAGGACATCTCTTGTCTACAGTCTTCTTCAGGTGACGCCAAAGATTTTCTGTCAGCTTTAGTTCTCATGCATAGCTCAGATATTCCCAAAGCCTTAATTTCCTTCTGTTGAAGCCATTCTTGGGTTCCAGTATGTTTGGTGTCATTGTACTGCAAAAAAATGAAAATCCCCCCCACCCACCCACCCTCCTAATCTTTAGCTGACTTGCAGAGACCTGAAATCTTTGGGTCACTAATTTCATTCACCTTGACACCTCCCCAGACCCCAGAGCCTAATACTGCCACCACCGTGTTTCACTATTCATGGTTATGATGTTCTTTAGGGTTTTTTGTTTGTTTGTTTTTTGCTAACTTTGTCTTTTGAAATAACAGCTTTGTTTCCATCGTAAAACCTTCTTACACTTTGTGTTAAAGGAGATTTACGGCAGACCTGGATGTTTGCTTTGGCAGACCAGGCTCACTACTCCTTAGCTCAGAAAGGATACAGGACACCGTTGTCACATGAAGAAGATAACCAGCACAAGACAAACATTCCTGCAGCTCCTTCAGTGTTTTTGTTAGCCACACCCAACCCTCTATAACTAGATTCTCTACCAGGAGTATCAGTTTTGGAGAACTGTAATGTAACAACTTGTAATGCAACTGTTGTCCAATATTTTCTCCAGTTATTAAAGGTGTTTTTCACTGCGCTACAGAATATAATACTCTGAATATTTGACACACCCTTTCTCTAACCTTGTAAACTCTGAACACTGAGGATTTAGCTAAAACGTGATAATACGCAAGTGTCAGCAAACCCTTATTAACTTTTATTTCATGCTAATTGGTCCCACTTAAAGTGATAGCAGTTGTGAACTCAGGAAGACTGAATGATGAAACTGAATCAAATGGTTTAAAAACAGTTCAAGTATAAGTTCAACCTGATCACACTTACGCAACAAGGTTATTCCACTTTTATGTTGTTTTTTTAAATTGCCTCTAATACACGTATGTTTGTTTTAGTTGAATTATGCAGGAAATATGTTCAAGGTGTTTAAACTCTGTAAGGAAGAAACATAGAGTTTAGGTAGTTCTGTTAGGATCTAGGATCTGTTTTCTAATCAACAAAGCTAATTAGCGAGCCTTCAACAATCCAGTTGAATAATTTCTCTGTTCTTGTTTGGTGTTGTGAACCATTGTGAAGAGGGGCGTGCGAGGACCTTGAGATGATAAAGGAACAATTAGCGTAGATTAAAAGAAAACATAAGAGGGCTAAAACACCCACGCTCGCATGCACGCACACACACTCACACCAATCAATCTCCATTGTGGCAGCAGGGCAGGGGCCTGGCAGCAGCTAAGTGGAAATCATTTACTTAAAGTCATTATGGAAAGGAGAAAGAGGTCAGAGCCTCAGCAGAGAATCCGGCTCCTGCGCAGCACTATCACAGCACCATGACGAGAACGATACCAGCGCCATTAAACGGCCATCATATCCTTTGACTCAGCGATGCATCATACTTTATTGTGACTGAATCATTTTTGTTTTTTTATGTCAGATGAATTTTATGACCCAGAGTGATTTAAGAGTTCAGAAGGTCATACAACCATAGGATAAACGCCACCAGAACACCTTTACATTTTTTTCATGTTAAAACCAGACTTCAGGACATTTTACTGGGACTTTATATTATATTTCAACACAAATTTGTGCAGGATTGTGAAGCAAACCAAACAGCATGCATGGTTTTCAAAAGGTTTTAAGGTACGGCGTGCCTTCTCCAAAACGTCTCTATTTATGCATAAAAAAAGACACCAACAGAAAATATCCAAGAATAAAAGAGACTATGCAGGAAACAGCAAAGAAAAACTGGTTGACTTTGCTGGGACGACACGGTTATGCACTGTTTTGTGTTGGTCTATGACATAAAATCCCAATAAATTCATAGAAGTCAGTGGTTGAAATACAGCAAAACGTAAAAAGCTTCAAGCAAAATACTTTTTCCAGCTACTGTAAGCCGTTAGTTGTTGTTTGTTTTTTTGTCTATTATTTGTTTGTTTTTGTTAGAGGGTTTTTTTTGGGGGGGGGGGGGGGTCTTTTTATGCTGAATCGGAATCACACAATGGGCTTTCATTAAACATGTAGTCAATAGTAGTCAATAGTATAGATCCTACTGTGCAGTTTGATATTTAGTGTGAATAAATTAAGAATAAGATAAAAATGTTCACACCTCATAAAAGTGCCAAAAAGAAACTACAAGCTCAGCAAACACCTCCCTCCTTCGTCCGCCAACCCCCCCCCCCCCCCCCCCCCCCCCCACTTCCTGTGGATGAATAAAGACCAACAAACTAAGGATGGTCTGGGAAAGCAGCCAAGGCTTCTCATGTGGGAAAATATCGATCTGGCAGTGAAAAAGTTGTCAGGGGTCATGTTTAAGTTGAAGTCAACTATCGGGTTCTTTTGCATCAACGTGGGGTCAATATTTAGCAGTTACAGTGATGGCATCCAGTGAGAGCGTTCAGGTTACCAACCTCTGGGTGATTTTCCTCCATGCAGAACAAAAACTCCTCCAGCTTCTGCAACAAAAGAGGAAAACGTTTGCTGAGGTCATTCGGTCGTAAACCTGCTCATGAATTATTAACACTCCAATTATGCCGGATGAGGGCTGTATGTGTGCAGCATCATCATATTGGGAAGAGGTCGTGATTATTTATCCCCAACTCTGGCATAATAATAGAAAAAAACGAATATCTCTGCAGCAAGTTTTCACTGTTTGCATTCAAGATATGTAATCGCACATTCCTCACTGAGGGGGGAAGTAATTACCATTCCTCTTGTAGGGTGGCGCATTGTTTGTGGCTTAAGGGTGAGTTCATAAGACGGCAGAGAGGCAACAAATAATAATCAGCGGTTTTAATTAAAAACGGTGGCCATAATCGTTTTTCCTCTCAGGTAAACACAGCAGACCAGCAATAAGAGTTCATTCTCAAAATGATTATTTCGAACACTGCAGGGAAATGGTCTCTTTTAACCGCCGAAAACGATTGGAGCTCGAAGCTAAAACTGCCGCCAGGTTAAAGTTAGACGCGCAGATGGTGCGAGGATGCACAGGGACAACTTTAAATAGACGATGGCCTTTTTTAGCCGTGATAAATCTATCAAAAAGTCATTTAAAGGAAATATTTTGCACAAGAAATACATACTTCTTGCTATAAAAGATAATCAATCATTTGCAGTTTTTTATAATTTCAAAAAAATGTGCAAGGATACCAGAGATTTGTTTTCCTTTTGAGCAAAAACAATATCATAATAAATATTCATGAACAGATAAAAATGTATCCATTTAAAAATAAAGGTCAAAACAGGCAAACCCCAGAGTAGCCAGAAATATCCACAGGTCTATTGGCAACCCGGGTAAAGATGTGTAAAAAGCCTTAAAATCTATTGCTGTTGCATAACCCCCCACACACAAAATGTGACCTCAGCCTTTAGGTCACCTTTACAATTCTCACATTTTAAACAAATATGATAAAATGTCTGTCTAGAAACTTATATATGAATCCTTGGGGATAATTTTGATGGGAGACAGGCCCATTTCTCTTGGTTACTCTTCAAAATGCAAGAAACAAGAGAACATGCCCTCCAAATAAGCCAAGAAAAGACTACTGGAAGAGGGCTAATTCCCAAAACTCATCTTTGCCTACAGGCAGAGAATGAAACATCTGCAACTGTGACAAGCAAAGCTGGTTCAAAAACCCAAGTTTATCTCGCCACCACACACACGTTGAGAAGGATGGTAAAAAATGCTCAAATCTCTTGCAGAACAGCAGTAAATGGTGGCATCGTCAGAGTGACAAAGTCTAATGTAACTAATGTAATGTGAATATGTGTAGTTTTCTAAATGCTACTGGGACTTTGAACTTGAACAGCTTGCTTTGAACAAACAAGGTTAAGCTTTGCAACAAGAAACATTCCAGCTGGACCTAGCATGAAACAAAGTATGAATCCATGGAAATGCACCTCCTGTCTACTGGTGAGGAATCTGGGATGCTGTGGGCCTTTAACTCTTCCAAAGTCCTTGGGAAACCTTGTTAGAGCTCATTACGTCAAAGCAATATGAGGCCATTTTTGATAAATATCCGGTGGCCTTTGAGGGAAAATTAGTAATGTGTCACCATCACGTCTTCTAAAAGGACAATGATCCAAATCACCACAGTGATGATCCACCAAACCAAAATACACGACGACTGCATTTTTGTTCAAAACAACGTCTATTTTTTCCAGACGTTTTTGTAAGTGAGCAATTAAGCTCCTGAAATAAAATATGAATTTATATGAAGGCTTTCTTCACATCTTTGCCAGGGGTGACAATAAACACAAAGGGTACTCTACACACACACACACACACACAAAAAAATAATTTTCTGCAAGTTTTACTACATCAAACTGTAGGGTTTCTGTCTCAGAGGAGGAAGAGAACGGAGTACTATGGACACAACCAGAGAGAAATGGTTTGATGTCTCACCTTTTAGCTGTTGGAGACATGTTAGGAGGGGTTGGGGGGCTTTTGGAAGAAAAAGACAAAGAAACAAAGCGAGAGAAGAAAGGTGATTGCAAGCAACTCGTGAATGCAGTCAGGGTAGGAGACGGGGGTCAATGCAAGGTTTATATCAGTGGATGCACAAAGCAGGTTTGAGAAAAGTTAAAAAGGCTTAAAGAATGCAAGAATATAGACACATTATAAGACATGCAAGGGATTAGTGTGCCAGCATGGCCAGAGAAGATTGTTGTGAGATTTTGAAGTGAAATTACACAAGAATTTGCAGGAAATCACAATGGCCATAATCTGAAATAGCTAAAGATAGCCTTCTAGAAACATGTCTGTGCTATTTTCTTTTTTTACTGCTGGCTCTGCTGGCTTTGTTCCTGTCTCAGATGAATCTATCAGGCTATGTGGGCGGAGGAAAGTGAGAGGAGAGGAGACAATGAGTCCGATTCGGCCTTGAGGCAGCAGACCTATCCTGGTAGTTGGGTTAGACCAGCATGAAAAAAAAAAAATACTCACACAGACATGCGTACATTTACAATAAACTCATGTAAACATGGAGAAACTGACTCTGAGATTCTGCCGTCTACTGAATAAACGTCTTTGATGTTTCCAAATGGTCGGCTCCCTCACATCCACATCTCCCCTGCTCAGATATATGCCTCCAAACTAGCAGGCTAATAGGCTGCTTCTCGACTCTCGCCGCAGTCGGCAGATTTTCAGACTCTCACAGCGGCGTGAACTGAAAACGTCCTCTCCGGCCAAGTGGCAAAGCTGACAAAGCAGGTACGCTTTATCTGAGGCCACGCTTCACACCACATTACATGTAACAAAATGCAACACAGTCTAAAAGCATATGCTTGAGTTTGACCTCCTGCATGGGTTATGTTGGCCCAGCATCTAAAAGCCAGAGAAGGGGAATCTCATACATTCAAGAAACTTTATATCTCCTATGCGCTGCAGCAGGCACTTATATGAATAATGCACGTTGCATTGTTAAGAATGCATTCATGGTTACCTTTGTGAACTCTGAGTTCTGTAAGTTGGCCTCGGGACACCAGCGGCCTCCCAAAGCAGTCAGCATGGCACAGTCTTCTTCTTCTTCTTCTTTAGTGCAAGGCTGGGTCGAGGCATAGACCGCTGCTGCGGCAGGGGCGTCCTCCACGTCTGCCCCGCCGCAGCTGGGGGTTCGCAGCTGCAGGCCTCGTAGGAACTGGTGACACGCTTCCAGGTCGGCTTCCCAGATGCGCTCCAAGCCGGGACAGTCACAGCTGGAGGGAGAGACAGAGAAGGAGAGAATGCCTTCAGCACGTGCAAAAATGCAACAATATTCCCTACAAGAGCATGCGCTGTTGTTTTGCAGGGCGAAGGTCCCGGGTTCAAATCCCTGCCATGGCATTTCTGTATGAAATGCATAAATTCTCCCCGTGCATGTGTGAGTTTTCTCCGGATACTCATGTTTTCTCCCGGTCTGAAACCTGCATGTTAAGTTAATTTGACACAAAAAGCCTTTATTGTGTGTGCATGTGTAGTTTTTAATGCATAAAGACACATATTTGTACATTTTTAAATCGCCCTACTCATTTGCACGATTCTTTAAACCGGGTGTGCCATGTTTAAGAACTGGACAGCATATTATTTTATTTTTATATATATTTTTTCAAACTTTGTGTGTGTCTGCATGCCTCCCTTCGCCTTTAACTTTGCTGCTGGTACACCTGAAACTCCCCACTGTGGGACCATCAGTTAAGGATATTTCTATTTCGGATAAATTAGAGTGGGGACTACGAGCCGGACCTTCTCATCCAACATCAGTGTTCGACTTCACAAAAGTCCTTCTGGAGTAGTGATTGAAAATTCCCATAAACACACTTCTACACCTTGTGGAAAACCTTCCTAAAAAACGCTGAAGCTGTCATAGAGTGGACCAACATCATATTGAGCGTGGGATATCTAATTGGTTTATATGTGAACATGAAGTGATTATATATTTTGGAAATATAGTGCGTTTCTGTCTGTGATGGACTGGCAACCTGTCCAGGGTGTAGCCCGCCTCTCACCCAATGACCTCTGGAGATAGACTCCAGCTCCCTCCACAACCAGGCAGGGATAAGCTGGTACAGATGATGGACGGACAGACGGACGGTGCGTTTCTATTGCATATTCTTGCACAACGATATTTATTTGTATCAAACAAATAGCACACAGCCCTGTGGGTCATGTTCTGTACCACTGGTACCGGTGGATGTGCATTTATATGGTACTGATGACGGTGAAATACAGCGAGAGAACGTAGGTAGGAAGCAACACATCTAACACCTTTAAAGGCAAACAAAATAAGGAGAATCTAAAAACTACTCTGGGGTAAAGTCAGTCCCGCTCCGACAGCAGCACGCTTAACTGAGGACGGCGGCGCGGTAAAGGACATCTTTAATAGCATCTCCACAACAAAGCACCGACGGAAGAGTGACGGGAGGAGAAGGAATCATTCAGAGGTTTGCAAGACAAAAATGTAATGAGAGTGGATGTCCTCCTGGCAGGTTGCCCTTTAGCTTCAAAGAGAGGCAGCAAAGAGAAAAAGGGGAGCATGGATGTCTTCATCTGACAGAGCAAGAAAGAAAACAAGAAGATTTTTGCTCTCTGAGTGTTACAATCTCTCACTCTGACCTATAAGACATTCAGATACAAAGGACTGAGTGTAAAAGCTCTCACCTGGTTCCTCAAAACAGACTTTGTTCTCTTATTCTCAGTTCATTGTCCTGCTTTCTAAGGCTACACTTGTGGCTATGAATGACTTTAAAATGCAATTCCTATTCTTCTTGGAACCCTTTAGTCTTCTACTATTAATATGAGGCTGATATTATGTCGTGTGAAGATATTCTACACTTTCAAAGATTTTCAGTTTTGCTATAGATCAAACACTGCGCCTCTCCACAGTTTCAAACGTGAGACTTTCTGACCTTTTCAGTACTTTTATGTATTCACCGTCCTCTCTTAGTAACCTTTAGATAACAAATTATTACCAACCGGCTTCAGTCCCAGGTGGCATTTTACAACTCATATTCATTGATCTTGATAGAAGCACATTCTAGCTTTAACGTATCACACAAAAGATGACAAGAAGGTACTGACACAATGGATATTTCAGTGTACGAAAAAACGGATTTGACTCAGCCTTCCCTCCAAACACTGCCTGAAAATTATGCAGAAAACGTTTTTTTTTATGCCCTGTACCAATTTAGCCGATACAAAGATGTTAAAAGTGAGGCTTGCTTCGTCCGTTTGATTGACCATAATGTTACAACCACATTTACAAACATATACAGCTATGTTTTATGTTTTGTATTAGCGGGTTAGTTAGCCAAGCTGTCTGCTCCGGTAGCCAGAACAGACAGCTGCTAGCCACCTGGCTCTCCTACAGTTTTTCCCCCGTGTTTGTGTTTTTATAACAGGCCGTCTTTGTCTTTTGTGTAAGCGAGGGAAACGTTTAATAACCTTCTTTAAGGTTTAATTAACGTATGCTCATCTGGCGTCTTCTTAAAAGGACATTTTTACTGTAGTAAAGTGTCAAACCATGGCTAATAGAGTGAAAGCGTTAACGGGTATGAAATTGTAACCTTGAAAAACGTTTGGCATGCCCTTCATACCCATAATATAACTTTAAAGCCTCTTTTTTTACTTCAGTTCACTAAAATTGTGAAAACTTGTTTTTAATCAAGCTTTTTCATGCAGCTTCTCCCTAACGTGAACCATGTCACATCACATCTGCCCATAATGAATGACCATTTCTATCAGAAAGGTTCTTTAACTTATATTAATACCATGTAAATTTGTTGCTAGATGTAAATATCTAAGAAAAAAATGTTCTGGATCAGAAAACACTGGCATCTGCAGATATTTAAATTCAGATATTATAATATGATTATGACAAAATCTTTAAATCTCTAAATGTGTCTGTCCTGTGCACATCCATCCCCGTGTGGTTTGGCACATTCACAAAGCAGGGCGTGTCCAAATTGCAATGCAAACAATTATGTCTGCCTGCACCCAGGACCTGATCAGGTCTAGGGTCAGGAAAAGGGCAGCTAACATCTCTGCAGATCCCACACATCCAGCACACAAACCGTTCAGAGACCTTTACCTTCAGGTCAGCGCTACAGAGACTACCGTTTGCAAAGAAAACAGCCACACAGATGCAGTTCCTTTCCCCAGGCTGTCTCCCTGATGAGCACAATGAATGCAGCCTGAGTAGTCATGTACACTGCTATGAAATTAAGAAGCATTAGCATTACCACAATCTGCCTGTCTTTATATAATAAATGGCTGTGCATGCAGATACATGTATACATACAGTTCCTTTTATCTTTTATTTTCTTTGTAATTTATGTATTTATGCATAATATCTTTATGCTGAGGCGGGAGTTAAATTTCTGTTTGGCTACACAATTTTCCTCAATAAAGTTAATTTGGATTCTGATTGAATGAGGTGAATTGCAACAGAACCACTTTTACACCATGTAGGTCTCCTGGTTTCGATGTAAGATGAGGTTATATATTTCTGTCTTTTCAGCAAACATTTGCTCAAGAGTGGGATCACATGTCAAGGATAAGTTTATTCATAGGAATGAGTCTTGTTTAGACAGTAAACTTAAACAGAAATGTTTAGAAAATCTGGGTTTTTAGAAGAAGAAAAGTCTCTTCAAGAGATCAAAATAATGAGGCACATCTACACAAAAAAAAATCCTCCTCTTGGTCACAAAATGCTTAGATTTAAGCCTCTAAAGCATCATCATTTTTACCTAGAGTGTGTAAAGCTGTTCCATCTCTTTCATCTGTCAACAAACTAAAAAACAAAATGCACTTAGACGATATTTTTTAATCTCTCTCCTCTCTGTTCACCTGATGAGAGTCTCAACCTCCAAAATTGAATGCCACTTGTTTTCCAGCCCATCTCACATCTGAAAAGGCTGCCAACCTCTGTCCGCTGCCAACGCACGCCTCTCAGCTGTTTTCTAACCTTCATTTGGCAAAGAGACAATAGAGAGATTGTCCGTCCCCACCTCCCTGCCCTCGCCAATTTTCCACTCAACACCAGTGCTTCTGGGTTCCTTTCATAGTGGGGATGCACCCAGGGAGCCATTTTTTCCCCTTTGTTTCTTTTGAAGATGAGAGGCACTCACGTGCTCGCTTACACGCGCTTCCCTAGATTATCACCTACCGCAGGTTCACGTGTTTCTGAGCAATATGAACATTGCATCTTCTTGCTATTGACAGCCGCCATTCATTGCAGAGAACTGGCTTCGAGGCGCTCTCTAGTGAAAGCTCACATAGCCCATCGGCGCCTAAGTCTCCCTGGGATGATGGCGTCCCGGTGCCCGTCGGTGCGAACTTCTTACTCAGGGGTTAATTGGTGGCAGCCGCTCGGTCCTCCATCTGACAATGGCAGGGTGTGGGCGTGCTGCGCCGCTGACGGCCGAGTCAGGGAACAGAGAAACAGGGAGGCACGCTCCGTCTGCAGCCTCCCAGCTGCCCTGTGGGACTACAGGACTGCTCTTTCTCCTTGAGGACGTTACGTTTGTGCTCAGAGAGCTGTTGAAGGAGGTGCTATAAATATACCACGGGGCTAACTGCTGAGCAAAGAGGCACAGATTTCTTCCTGCTTGTGCAAGCAGGCCCGGCTGGGCCCCTACAGCGTGAAAAGGTGCATTACAGAGCTCTGGTTTCTGCATGGCAAAAGATGCAAAGCTAACGCCACCCCCCTGAGAAATTACAGACCTAAATAAGTTTGGTTCCATGTTGAAGGTGATGGAAAATCTATAACCTAGATGTTCATCCAGGCTGAGCAGCAGAAGGGTGAAGAAAGGGAATTTAGGTGACCCGGAATGTGCCCAGTTGTGTGGATGAAAATGGGTTATTGATGTCAGAGAAAGGAACGATACGGCGACAGCCGCTCAGATTATAGTTATTAAGACCAAGGTGTGCAGAATACCATCTCTGAACACGCAACGCCTTGAAGACCCTGAAGCTGGAGAGAACACAGAATTCCACTCCTGTCTGCTAAGAACAGGAATCTGAGGCTACAGACTAAGACAGGCCCATCAAAGTTTAACAATGACAGACTGGGAAACTGTTACCTGGTCTGAGTCTCACTTTCAGCTTCAACATTCGGATGGTCGGGTCAGATTTTGGCATAAATAACATCAAAGAATGGATCCATTAACCTCGTATCAACGATTCTGGCTGCTGGTGATGGCGCACACTGAGTGGACCCTGAGGATCTGGTGAAACGAAGGTTCACATTATTGAAATTCAGCCGAAAAATCGGCCGCAGTATCATTCTGATATCGACCAACATCTCTGAGCATTGTTTCAGAGACCTTGCTTAATCCAAGCCACAGAGAACTAAGGCAGCTCTGAGTGCAAAAAGGCTGTCCAGTTAGGTACTAGCTGGGAGTCCCTAATACAGAGATAGATGCTAAGCAGCTGTAGTGGGCATTCACACTTTAGAAATAGACGGTAATGTTTCGTCTTAACATTGCCATCTCCAACACAGCCAGCTGTAAAGGTGCAAATAACACTGTGAAATAAAAGACGTAGGTGTGACAGATGGCAGGCGAACAGTGCCAGCCATATTTATCAGCATCACTTGAGGAAGAGGTGCAAAAAAAAAAAAACAACTAAAAGATAAATGTATATTTTTGGAATAAATGTATTGTTACACTGAAAGTATTAGCAACATCCAATTGTTCATTGGAAATGAAAATACTATGTTGATAAACAATGTTTTTTACAATAAATATACTCATTTAAATAAATATAAACAGAGCATTTTTATTCATGTTTTACTTTTTGAAGTTGATGAGAATGCTATGACCCTTTAATTGGATGATTAATCAATTAATGGATGATTTTCTGCTTCTCTGGGGGGGGGGGGGGGGGCACAGAACCTAACATCTGTCAGCCACTGGCGATAAGGCTGGACGAGTACGCTTGTATCATGCCACCACGCCCAGTCAGGACGATGGTAAGGGAGGTAAAGGCAAAGGGAAGGGGGCCTTTGGTCAAGTTAGATTAAGACTACCGCTGAAAAAGAAATCGGCCATCTGTTGGTTCTACTTAATCACCTTTAGTTACTTTAACGCCATTGTTTCATGTCTTAAAGAGAACTGAATAATATTGTGTAGATGCTATCACTGAAGACAAAATAAACCTGCATTTTTTTTTTCTCTATCTAAGCATATCGTGTCGATTCTACATTATTGTTTCATGTACTTAGAGAATGCAATAATATTGTGTAGGCACTACATAACAAAATAATGCAATGAGGGATATTCATTTTCCTGAAATAATCTGAAATAACCTGGTCGCACAGAATGCACAATTAGTTCACGTAAGTTGTGTGTTTGCTGCACAAATGCATATTCTCCTCACCCGTCTGCTACATAAAAACATAAAATCACAATATATAAAGCTAAAGAAGTCAGGGGAAGGGGATATTTTCCTGGTCAGAGAAGAAGACACCTTAAGTAGTCTACAGTCTTCAAAACCGATGAGATTTCCTCAGTTTTAATTGATGAAATAGTTTTGGAGGGAAGTGACTCAGTTGTGTTGAAGTGAAGAGATCAAATCATCTTGAATTAACACATCATTATAAGCCGCTGTGGAATCAAAAGGTTTGTGTGCAACAAATGTCCACTATTGGATTAATTAGATCCAAAGCATTTTTTTTAGGACTTTTCGAAAGGTGAACACGGCATGAAACAAAGCACCATGCATACCGTGAAGTACGGTGGAGGATCTGTGATTCTGGGGGTGCTTTCCCTCTTCCAGAGACTCTGGAAGCCTTTTGTTTGAACTCATAGTATTACTCTTTCAAATAGTGACAAAGTCTACATCTAAATCTGATAGACTTTAGCAGAAAACTGAACTTAGGTCCTCATTGGTCTTCCAGTTGCATAATTACCCAAAACTTAGGACCAAATCACCACAGAAATATCTCACCAGACACAAAATAAGCAAAATAATGTTTCCATTACCATCAAACGCCCCCAAAACTGAGCTAAGGAGAAGATTCAGAAGGAGGAATTATCAAAGTCTTCCCCAAGATGGTGTAACCCACAGAACTAGACTGAGAGACCATTTAAAGGCCTTTGCAGGTGTTTAGAGTTAATTAGCTATTAGTGTGGCACCAGGTGTCTTCGATATTGGACCTTTGTATTTCTTTTAATTTTGCTGATTATAACTGACAACTAATGATAACCTGAAATTCAGTATCTCAGAAAAGTAGAATATTGTCAATATTGAAATATATCAGTCTGTGTGTAATAAATGACTATAGTATAATATACACATTTCGCTTTTTGAATGAAGTTACTGGGGGGGAAAAAATCTACTTTTTCATGATATTCTACTTATATGACCGGCACCTGTAGGGTTTATCTGTATAGAAGTGAATATGTAAGCACCTGGATCCAAGTGGGTGTTTGTGAGAGTGTGCTTGTGTATGTAAGGTTTATCCATGAGAAAAATGCTCTATAGAGCTTGTGAGGAGCCAAAGACCCGCCTCCCAAAGCGCCGGGGAAACCAGAACCCCAGATGTCCGAAAGGCCCCCCCAGAGCACAGGAGCCCAAGAAGGACCAACACAGGGATGGTTGCCTCCCCCGTCCCAGAGAAGACCAGAGGAGGGCCCCAGGAGCCGCCACAGCGTGAACGCCCTGAAGGAGCTACAGCGACGAGCCCTCAGGCTCCGCCGGCAGCCAGCTACGCCCGAGCGGATTCAGCCATGGGCCCAGAGACCCGAGGCCCAAGGGCACACCGAGCTTGTTGAATTAAGAATCAAGTCTTTATTCTCATTATGTAACAATAATGAAATTTTGGTGAGGCAGCGGATCAGAATTCACACCGATTCACACGTAACACACAGACACAAACGAGACATAATGTTCAAATAGCTGAATGCACCGACAGCCGTTCTTGATAAGGTAAAAGCGTGCGAATAGTCCTTAGTATCTGATCAGATTTCAACGTCTGAGTCAAAAAAAGACAGATGGCAGATGTAAACCACTGGTGCAATTGCCTGGATGTACCAGACAATCTGTCCCTGAGAAGTTGAACAGTCATTATCAAAGAGAAAAACTTCAACTTAAAGAACGGTACAAGAACATGAATGTCCAAAGAAACACTCCCAGGGAAGGTAAAAGTGTGCAGATGGACACATCATCCATCCACTATCTAAAGTCGTTTATCCGGGCAGCGTAGCGGGGGCTGGTGCCTCTCCAGCAGTCGGGTGGGAGGTCGGGTCCACTCTGGACAGGTCACCAGTACATGACAGGGCAACATAAAGATTATTATTATTATTATAAACACACAATATGACCGTGTTCTGTCTGATTTTGCCTGCACTTCATTCATTCGATTCGATCATTCGAGTTACCATATTTGATTGGACTTTTACTGGTTCTGTCAACAAAAATAAGAATGACAATGATACTCATAATCATGTTTATTTGTAACGTTGTACATTCCAGTGAAATGTGCCCACAGCATTTAACCCCTGCCTCGGGGAGCAGTGGGCTGCCCCTGTGCGGCGCCCCGAGGAGCATTCAGGGCTGAGGGTCTTGCTCAGGGAGTGGCTGTCTATGGGATTTGAACCGGGAATCTTGTAGCCCTTCCAGGAAGCAAGGCTCTGCTCTGACCACTAGGCTACCACTTATAAATTTGGCACCTTTTTTCTGACTAGAACACCTGCCCCTAGAAAATGTCTGTGCACGTGCCTGCTGGAGACCCTCAAACATTTCACGGCTGAAAAATAAGGCGTGTGACAAATCAAGTTTTCGTGTAGATTTTTTTCTTGCACATCATTGACTTGAGATGCTTCCAAACAAAAGTCTTTCCCTGGCAAAGACAGGCAGGTCAGTATTTCAGTCTTGCTACGTTTTTACAGTACAGCAGCTAGGTTCCTTTGTTTGTTTGTTTTTACACCCATTTCATTTATGTCCATTCAAGATTTCCTGAATGTATGTGATAACTGAGCCCATTTCCTCCTCCTTTCTTTTCTTTTTTTCTTACCTGCACATTGCATATCTGCAGCTTCAGCAAGGAGAACATGCCTGAGCATTTTAATGCCTTCTACGCCCAGCTGGTCTGCATCCATCACACATGATAAATAACGGCCAAGCCTCCACAGAGAAATGAGCGTGAAAAAGTAGGACAAACACGAGAAGCACGTACTAATGAAGCATCTACATAACGTTTTACACAACTCCGAGGTGCAGCTAATTTGAATTCAATTATTTTTTTTGTCTGGTGACACACTTAACAGCATCTGCACTGCTCCAACATCCTTTTCTAGTCTTTAGTGTGAAAGGAATAATAGTTTCTCTTTTTTTTTCTTTTTGCAGTAGCATCCGTCACCACAGAGACCAGACATCTCAACAGACTAATCTACCTCTCTCCTCCTCTCCTTATCTCCCATCAGCATAGCGCTCCATCATCGGTAATGCACATTCAAACTGCCAAGAATATTTACAGTGGGTGAAAGGGAATCTTTGTGTGTACATGTGGTATGTTGTACCAAGCCCAATATGTGTTTATTGGAGCTTGTGGTATCCGCCACACTGCCCACCTAAAATAAAAAACACTAGTTATGGCTGCTAAAGCGAATTAAGGGTGAGAAATCTGATCACTTAAGGCAGTTTTGACGCACCGACAAAACTGGGTCTCAGCACCAAAAGTCCTTTTGGAAACTCAAAAATGCGATCTATCCCGTATTAGATTCATGCAGGCGGCGAGAGAGAGAGAGAGAGAGAGAGAGAGAGAGAGAGAGAGAGAGAGAGAGAGAGAGAGAGAGAGAGAGAGAGAGAGAGAGAGAGAGAGAGAGAGAGAGAGAGATTTTTGGCAGATAACCGGAGGGTGAGTCCAGGTGTTTTGAACGTTCAACCATTGTGTGTCATGGATCAGCCACATGTTGGCTGCAAATCAGCCACATGTTGATGTGCCCCTGGGCTAGGGGCGCATCAACATCCTTAGCCAGATCCCCGTCTTTAGCCGTCCTCAGCCTAAAGTTGGCAATGGTGTATGAATGTGTGCATTTGTGAGGATGACTGGGCAAATGCAGCTCCAGTGTAAAGCACTTTGACTAGCCACCATGACTAGAAAAGTGCTTTATTAAAGGTCAAAGTACCATTAGCGACAACACCCTTTCACTGGGGAGGTTGCTACTGAGTGAAGAAGACTCAGATTCAGCTGTTTTCAATATCCATCAGGCGTTTAATTAGAGTCAGAAGAAGAAAAAAAAGCTGTTAGGAGCTATTTTTAAGCATGTTGTATTTTCTATAACAGGTTGAGGTACAGTATGTCTGAGAGTCACTCAGACAATGATAAAGTGGAGAGAGCAAGACTTTCAGCAGATAACAGGAAGGCTGGTGTAATCATTTTTGAAATCTCAAGCTATCTCTGTATGCAACGTGCTTTATTTGGAAATGTTGGCAGCCTTTTGAGAATATCAGAGTTCAGGTAAGAATGAATATTTTAGGAAAATACACACAGAAATAGAAAGCTGTGGCAATTATGAGATGTCACAAGTAGGGCTGGACGATAATTCAATAACAATATATATCGATCGATAGACGTGTGGCGCGATAGGAAAAAATAGGGTCGATAAAACTTCGATATAGAAACAGTTTTCCTTCCTTCCTTTCAGCCTATCATATTAGTTGATGCTACAGTCACTGCTTCCTCTCAACCAATCGTAATCGCGGACCCAGACACGTCGTCACAAAGCGCCGCCCTCTCAAACCACAACACACAGCACGTGAATATGTCGCAGCAAGGAGCGGCGGAGGAAACGGTCCCAAAACGGGGTTTTACTAGTTCGCCAGCCTGACAGAAATAAACCAGTGATTTGTAAAACTTGTAAGGAACCGGTAAAAGCAGAGTCTGGTAACGCAACCCACCAGTATTCATCACGTAAACCGCTCAGCCGCTCACACCCGCAGCAGCGCGAGCTGTGCAGCCCCGCGCAACTCCGCGGATATGCTGCTGTTGTCTGCAGTTGAAAAACCTGGCTTCAAACAATTACTTGCCACTCTTAATCCGCGATATAAAGTTCCGGGACGCAAGTTTCTCTAACAGCGCTCCCTAAATTGTGCAACGAGTGCAGGGAATCAGTGCAAAATGAGCTGCAGTCTCTTTCCACGCCACAACCTCGGACCTCAGCCCTGCGTCAGCCTCTCAATTATGAAACCTGAGAAGTAACTAGTATACTATTCCCACCTAAATAGGCTATTTTATTTATTTATTTGGTATATTTATTTTGGTCATTTTACTGGTTACTATAGTTTATTCTTTTCATTATTTAATAACATAACTCAGGTCTCTTTAAGTTTTTTTTTTTTTTTTAAATTCTGTTATGGTTAAAAAAAGTTGGTAAAATAAAGATTTAATTGAAATTCTGTGTTTTTGTTCTTTATTAAAATTAAATCATTTAGCAATATCATAAAATGTCCAGGCAGAGCTGCACATTGTCATGGTTTTCAGATGACGAGCCCACATGCAGATACGAACGGGAGGCAATGCACAGTTTTAAGATTTTTATTAAAGGAAAACAGGCAGGTTTATGGACGGAACTACAGGTGACTCGGCTGGGTCAGAACGTCAAGGCTGGAGAGTCTGTAAGAAAGAGCAAGTGAGTTCTTCTGAAATAAGAGCCAAGAAACTTGCTAGGAGTTGCGCTGCTTACCATTAGGCTGGGCGGACCTAACCGGGAAGAAGTAGCGTCAGGAGAACTCTATGTGACTACTCAGATGGAGATAGGTGGCTAGTGGCTGAGGGCGGCAGATGTAGCTGGCGAGGAATCCGAGGCGACCTCATCGGCAGCGGTTGACAGATGGATTGACCAGAGTGAGCACAGAACCAACAGAACCCGGGAAAGGGGATCTCAGGCCTCGCTGGGTAACTTCCAGGAAGTATGAGGGGAGCGCCAGAGCAAAATCTGAGCAGACAGGTCTGCTGGTCTGTTTCTTCGGACGGGACGTCAAGACAGGTGAGTGCATCCAAGCACCAAAATCTGGAGCAACAGAGAGGTACAAAAAATTACTCAAAAAAGAAGAGTAACAAAAAAACTCACAAGCTGGTTTCCGAGAGTTGGGACAGAGGCCACGTCGTACCACGACTGGTTAAGGCTCCGGCGTCTTCCATCTGCCAGTGCTCTGCTTAAGAAGCCAGAGGAAGCCGCCTGCAACGAGCTGCAGGTGTGGACCACGCCTCCTCAGCCAACTAGACACACCTGAGGAGTAGAGTTAGAGCAGCCAACACAGAGAACCCTGACACTACCCCCCCCTCAACGGCCGCCTCCTGGCGGCCCAGACGAAGAGGTGCTGGGCTGAGTAGACCAGAAATCCCGAATCAAATCCTGATTGGCGATGGTAGCTGCAGACACCCATGAGCGATCCCCAGAGCTGTGACCCTCCCAATCGACGAGGTATTGGTGACCCCTACCTCGTCGACGGGCATCCACAACCCTGATGACGCGAGGATTCTGACTGTCCTGGGAGGGTGGAGGGGGTCCGGAAGGAGGGTATGAATCATTGTCCAAAACGGGCTTAATCTGGGATACATGAAAAGTGGGATGAACACGAGAGTGAGGGGGAAGACGTAAGCGGACGGTGGTCGGGTTGATAACTGTCTCTATTTCATAGGGACCAGTAAACCGGGGAGCAAGCTTCTTGGCGGATGGGTTAGTCAATACATCTCTGGATGATAACCAAACCCTCTGACCGGGGCGATAATGGGGAGCTGGTCTGCGGTGCTGGTCAGCAAACCTCTTACTCCGCTCTGCGGTGCGAGTGAGTGCTGTAACCGTCTCTTTCCATATATTCTGGCAGCGAGCAATATAGTCGTTGACGGAGGTGAAGGGAATCCTGAGTTCGTCTGTGGGTAGGAGTGGAGGTTGATATCCTAAGGCAACTTCAAAAGGTGAACGTCCCGTGGCTGAGGTGATGTGAGAGTTCAGGGCATACTCTACCCAAGGCAAAAACTTGTTCCAGTCGGTAGGTGAAGATGACGTGAGGCAACGGAGAGTGGTCTCTAATTGTTGATTCATTCGTTCTGTTTGGCCGTTGGTTTGAGGATGGTATCCGGAGGTGAGCGTGTAACGGGCACCCAGAGCGGAGCAAAAGTGCCGCCAGACCTGAGAAATAAACTGGGGACCCCGGTCAGAGAGAATGTCAACAGGGATACCATGGAGCTTGAAAACATGTTTAATGAGGAGTTGAGCAGTCTGGAGGGCGTTAGGTAGCTTACGGATGGGAATGAGATGACAAGACTTCGAAAAACGGTCAACAACAGTCAAAATCGTTGACATGCCTTGGGAAACAGGGAGTCCAGTAACGAAATCAATGGCAATGTGGGACCATGGACGTTTGGGGATAGGAAGAGGATTCAACAACCCAGAAGGTGGCTGGTTAGAAGACTTATTCTGGGCGCAGACAGGACAAGCTAAAACATAGTCTCTGACGTCCTTGGTCCACGATGGCCACCAGAATCGCCGGGACACCTGAGACTGGGTTCTATAAATGCCCGGATGGGCGGAAAACTTAGCATCGTGACACCAGCGTAAAACCTCCGGACGAACAGATTGGGGAACATACTTTAGTCCCGGTGGACCCGTACCAGGATCCGGATCTAATAGTTGGGCCTGGTTAATCCTGTCCTCCAGATCCCAATGCAGACCTCCAACAGTGCATGTGGGGGGAAGAATAAGTTCCGGCTCCTTCTCTTGTTCAAATGGGGCAAACTGACGAGACAGAGCATCTGGTTTAATGTTTCTGGAGCCTGGTCTGTAGGTTATGGTGAGGTTGAAACGAGAAAAAAATAATGACCAACGGGCTTGCCTTGAGTTGAGTCTACGGGCTGTCTGCAGATAGGAGAGGTTCTTGTGATCTGTCCATATTATGATGGGCTGCTCGGATCCCTCTAGCCAGTGCCGCCACTCCTCCAAGGCTAACTTAATGGCTAACAGTTCACGATCGCCTACATCATAGTTCTGCTCGGCAGGGGACAAGCGACGGGAGAAGAATGCACAAGGGTGTAACTTCTTATCTATCTCAGACTGTTGGGATAGGACCGCTCCCACACCTGTGTTAGAAGCGTCTATTTCAAGGGTGAATTGTTTCGCAGGATCAGGGTGAACGAGTATGGGAGCCTGGGAAAAACGGGACTTAAGTCGATTAAATGCCTCATCGGCTTCAGGACTCCAGCTAAAAGGGACCTTGGTGGAGGTAAGAGCATGTAACGGGGAAGCTATCTGGCTGTAGTTCCTGATAAAACGCCTATAGAAATTAGCGAACCCAAGGAAACGTTGAAGCTGTTTACGTGACTCAGGAACTGGCCACTCCGTTACTGCTTTTATTTTTTCTGGGTCTGACCTCACTTGACCGCCTTCCAAAACAAGACCGAGGAACGAAACTGAAGTCTGGTGGAACTCACACTTCTCGGCTTTTACAAACAGGCGATTCTCTAGTAATCGCTGGAGAACAAGTCGCACATGTTGCTTGTGTTGTTCTAGGTCACGAGAGTAAATCAGGATGTCATCTAAATAGACAAAAACAAAAACATTCAAAAAATCCCGCAGGACGTCGTTAACCAATGCCTGAAAAACTGCCGGGGCATTACACAAGCCGAAGGGCATGACTAGGTACTCAAAGTGACCTAACGGAGTCTTAAAAGCCGTCTTCCACTCATCCCCCTGTCTCACCCGAACCAAATGATAAGCGTTGCGCAGATCAAGCTTAGTAAAAATCTTGGCATTCTGGACTGGCTCGAGGGCTGATGATAATAGAGGAAGCGGGTACTTATTCTTGACGGTTATCTGGTTAAGCCCTCGATAATCTATACAGGGTCGAAGGGTCCCGTCCTTCTTGCCCACAAAAAAGAAACCAGCCCCTAATGGGGAGGAAGAAGGACGAATTAACCCCGTAGCCAAAGACTCACTGATGTATTTCTCAAGCGATTGACGTTCTGACCTGGAGATGTTATAGAGCCGACTCACCGGTAGAGGGGCCCCAGGTAACAAGTCAATCGCACAGTCGTATGGGCGATGTGGGGGCAAAGAACAAGCCTGAGTTTTACTAAATACCTGCCGTAAGTCGTGGTAATCCTCTGGAACGCGAGAGAGGTCAATCATGTCTCCGGAATCTGTCAAGGAAGTAGAGGAGACGGCTACGGGCCGAGCGGACTGCAAGCAGCGGGAATGACAAGTAGATGACCATGACTCCAGTCGGGACTCAGCCCAATTAAACTGCGGATTGTGGACCCTTAACCAGGCTATTCCAAAAACCACAGGTGAACGCTTTACCGGGAAGACAAAGAAGGAAAGCTGTTCCCGATGGTTACCGGAAACTATCACTACCAATGGTCGGGTGCGATGGGTAATAAGAGTCAATCTCTGCCCATCTAATGACGAGACCTGGAGTGGCTCGGGTAAAAGATCGACAGGTACTCGAAGCTGGTCCACAACCGCCTGATCTATGAGATTAAAATCAGAGCCTGAATCTACAAGAGCTGAAACATCAAAACCTTCCTGGTCGAATATTAAAGTAACTGGTAAACAACAACGAGAACCAAATGACGCCTTAACAGCCTCCCGGGGAATAGATCCCAACCTGTCCACCGATCCCCCCGTTAAGAGCGGCGGACTCGGTCTTTTGGCCGAACAGGACAATCTCTGAGGTAATGACCCTCACCTCCACAATAAAGACATAAGTTTTCCGAGACACGCTGCTGACGTTCCTTATTGGAAAGACCAACCTGCCCCAACTGCATGGGTTCAGGAGGAGGTGTAAAAGAACGGGGTTCCTTCTTGGTAAATGTAGAAGAGGTGGAGGTGGATGATTGCAAGGCAAGGTTGGATCTAAAACGGGTTCGGCTGCGTAATCGAGAATCCAAACGGATAGCAAGTGCTACAAACTCCTCAAAATCCTCAGGTTCCTCAACCCGAGCTAACTCATCCTTTAACGACTCGTCTAGAGCCTGAAAGAAAGCTGCCTTTAACGGTCTCGGCTGCCAACCCGCAGCAGCAGCAAACGTACGAAACTCCACGGAAAAATCAGATACGCGTCGACCGCGCTGTTTCAAAGTGAGGAGATGACGAGACTGTTGTGCCGAATCCAACTCAGGTGAAAAAATTGTCTTAAATTCAGCAATGAAGTCCTGAAAAGTAATCCCAAACGACTGACAATCAGGGAATCGAGCCTCGGCCCACCTAAGAGCCCTACCCGTTAGTAGACGTAAGACATAAGATATCCTTACCTCATCAGAGGCGAAAATCTGGGGAGAACGGTTAAACACCAGTTTGCACTGGAAAAGAAAACCACCGCAACTTCCACCGTCACCGGAGAATTTCTCCGGACAAGGTGACGCGCCCTCAAGTGGTGGAGTACAAACCTGATTCTCCATGCTCGGAGCGTCGGAAGGCGGGGTAACGTGATCCTGAGTGACAGGTGACGTCTTCGCGGAAGTGACTGTGTCCACAAGTAGGCTAACCTGAGCGGCTAATCTCTGAAGCTGTTCCTGAGTAGAATTGACAGCAAAACCTAGCGACTGCATTTGTTCCTGCTGTGCGGCTATCTGCCGCCCGAACGTATCCGCTGGACTCTGGTGGCCGGAGCCTTCTTCTGTCATGGTTTTCAGATGACGAGCCCACATGCAGATACGAACGGGAGGCAATGCACAGTTTTAAGATTTTTATTAAAGGAAAACAGGCAGGTTTATGGACGGAACTACAGGTGACTCGGCTGGGTCAGAACGTCACGGCTGGAGAGTCTGTAAGAAAGAGCAAGTGAGTTCTTCTGGAATAAGAGCCAAGAAACTTGCTAGGAGTTGCGCTGCTTACCATTAGGCTGGGCGGACCTAACCGGGAAGAAGTAGCGTCATGAGAACTCTATGTGACTACTCAGATGGAGATAGGTGGCTAGTGGCTGAGGGCGGCAGATGTAGCTGGCGAGGAATCCGAGGCGACCTCATCGGCAGCGGTTGACAGATGGATTGACCAGAGTGAGCACAGAACCAACAGAACCCGGGAAAGGGGATCTCAGGCCTCGCTGGGTAACTTCCAGGAAGTATGAGGGGAGCGCCAGAGCAAAATCTGAGCAGACAGGTCTGCTGGTCTGTTTCTTCGGACGGGACGTCAAGACAGGTGAGTGCATCCAAGCACCAAAATCTGGAGCAACAGAGAGGTACAAAAAATTACTCAAAAAAGAAGAGTAACAAAAAAACTCACAAGCTGGTTTCCGAGAGTTGGGACAGAGGCCACGTCGTACCACGACTGGTTAAGGCTCCGGCGTCTTCCATCTGCCAGTGCTCTGCTTAAGAAGCCAGAGGAAGCCGCCTGCAACGAGCTGCAGGTGTGGACCACGCCTCCTCAGCCAACTAGACACACCTGAGGAGTAGAGTTAGAGCAGCCAACACAGAGAACCCTGACACACATAAAATATGGTTTTAAATATTTTCAATAATTATCGATATCGATCAATATGGATTTTTTTTAATCGATAAACTTTTTTTCTATATCGTCCAGCCCTAGTCACAAGCAATAAAAAAGGGCTTATACTTCCCTAATTATTTTTCACAGCTGCTGGTTGTTACTGATTCTCCACATTAAAATCCACAAAGTCAAAATTTTGGAATTTTGCTATTTCACAAAGAAGAAAGCTACTGGGATTTCATAATCCGCTGTGCATTCATATTGTCCTGTTACAAAGCTGTACTGAGAGAACTCCTGCATGTATCCTTGTTGGAGTAAGCCAAACAGTCCTCTGGTCAGAGCAGGACGCACAACAACTAAATCACTATGAATACTTTAATACATCGGATAGAAATGGGATACTTAAAGGGTTAATAAAACAGCTTAAATACTTTTGTAGGTTTAAGATCACACATCATTATTATAATTAATATTTGATGTATGCTGCTGACAGATGCTCAAAAAATCTGCATTGATACACAACAACCGGCAGTTCTTACTGACAGAAAATGGCTCAGACACCAGCGTCATCTAACTCCCCATTTGCATTTCTGTCTGGCACCAGCTCCTGGTTGCCATCCAAAGAGGTGACCCCGTCTGTTAAAGGAGGCACACAGAAAGCCACCCCCTCATGCACAATCAGGCAAGTGTCAAGTAGACCTGCAGGATCTTTGATTAAAAAAGTTTTTCCTTTTTTTTTTTCTTTTTTTTTCAAACCGCTTCCAGCTGTGATCCTATGACAGAAATTGTTCAGCGAGAGATGAGGATACCTCAGTGTGGTGCAAAAGATCGACACCAGGTGTATAGTTTTAAAATCTAACCTGGTTCCATAAACCGCTGATCAAACTCGTTACTCGGGCTGGGTAGCAGAATTACACAGATCGTATACAAGCAGACAAAACAGGGAGAAGCACTTTTTGGAATTTTTTTTCATTTTTTTTTTATACAAAGAGATGGGGAGAAGGCAGAAATGGAGCACTGAGGTATAGATAGAAAATACATTAGAGGGTGAGAAGATGAAGACAAAGTACAGGTGAGAGACGGGGGGGGATGTGAGAAAGCGGCTCCGGGAAACAACAAGGTGTGACTGCATGAAGGTGTCTGTGAGGTGACGCATTGAGGAGCTGGCGATCTGGTTAGAGGACAACGGAGGTGAGAGGAAATTCCTTGGAGGGCTCTGCTCCGTTTGTGTCTTCCACTTGTGGAACATGGAGACTTCCTGTCGGCGCCGAAGCAGGGAGAGAAGAAAAGAGCAGCCGTACCTGTGCAACCTGTCCTCCAGCAGCTCCAGATACTTGGTGGTATTCTCTTTCAGCCGGCTCTCTGCGTGAAAGGAAGAGCGCATTGTTACTTTGCTGCTTTTATCGGAAGATGTGGTATCCTAGCAACAAATCACAGCGCTAATGCTATTAAAACCCACTTGTCATTAACCGTGCAACACGGGCCTTTTTAGGAAAGGTAGTCATCATCGCACTTGACAAGCTGCATTGTGCGGAGAAACTGCGACGGCACAAAGAACCAGCTGGTTTTCTCACAACGCTGACAACCATCTGAGGAGGAATCGTACCCTCTGCTCTGAGACAGCATCACGTTTTAGACAGCCCGAGGAAGACTGAGGGTTTTATCGCGGCATAGCTCCTTTTAGCCTGCCAGATTTTCTGTAGGGCACAGGATGGATGGATGGATGGATAGCTTATGTTGCTGCTTCCTGTGGCCCTCCTGCCAGCAGAGAGCTTTGCCTGAGGAGTCGGGCGAAGGCTGCTGAACGGTATTCGGTCTGGAGAGGAGGGCAGTCTGAGCACTGTTAATGAGCTCATGTATGAAACATGAGAATATGCCCCTCACAGCAGGAGACCCTTGAACACAATAGGATGCACTTTAATCAAATTGCTCCCCATATATGTAGTTAAGCCTAAAAAAAAAACGATTCCCAGGCAATCCAGTTCAGTGATATTGTGAGGGTAAAAAGACAGCACATCCCCTTCACAGTGATGGGTTCTAATTTAAAATGTGCTTTTCTAGTGTTTTTAGGGTGAAAATATTTTCCAAGACACTTTTCCATTTTATTTTTAGTTTTTTTTTTTTGTGTGTAAACTGTGAAATGCATTAAAACTAACGTAGTGCCGGGTTTGGCTGTATCTGACCAACTTCTCGGTCTGATAGGGGATACCATCCAGACAAAGTGGCCACAAAACCGACTATGAAGCTGCCTGAAACCTGAAGGTAGACCTTTCCACTCCCTTATCACGCATGCACTAACACAAACAATAATGGCAGATTTGGAGTTGTGGTTGTTTCAGACACTATTCAGTTTATTGTGGGTTTTAGACCAAGACATTTTGCTCTTCTACTGCGCTGCCTACTGGAGCTGACGTTTTATCGCCGCCGCCATCTTGGATGGGTCTCTCACGCTCGCCCAGTGCATTAATTTGTACTGAGGAAGCTGTTTGCTCAACTAAAATATATCATAACTCCCTGAATATTTACCTGTTTTTCACACAGTTTGGTTTGTTACAAACGGCAGAGATGTGGTTATGATACAGGACACTGTTACACACAAAACACGTTTTAATGGTGAAATACGTTGTTTAAACAAGAATTACATTTAGTATTTTAGTAAAGAAACAAGTTGGTTTGCTCATTTAAATTTGTTTCACTCTCTGTCACATGAACAATCCTGAGCCTTCTCTACACATCAACAATAATTTCTTCATATTTTTGCGTGCTATCCATTCGCACAAGCATAAACAGTTCTTTAAAGGCCTGGAAAAGTGTTAAAAATGTTCAGGTAATTCCAGTGTCTTACACTACCCTGGAGCTTAAGACCATTGAAAAAGAACAGTTTTGCACAGCTTCTTGCATGTGTTTGTACTCTGTAACTCCAGGGTACTTAATTTGGCGACGTGATTCAACTTTGTTTGTGAAATACGGTGATAACAGATTAATAAGCATAAAATTATGGTCCATCTGCTGGGTCTCTGCAAAGTTCTCACCAAGTAAAAACTCAGCTTCCAGAACCAATCTCAGCATGATCTGTTTCAAACAGTTATCCCCGGTTATTGCAACCATAAGCTGCAGAAAATGGGTAAAGTTGCTCCCTCTGCGTTTACTCCCGTTGGCTGCTATGCCAGCCTAGAGTAGGAGATACCCATCCAATATGGCGGCGACGCAGGGTGCCCTCCACCACATAATGAGGAATTTACGCATATAATGTCTACGGTTTTCTCCCTGCACTTCTTCATTTTTCTTCCTTCTTTACTTCTGTAGCAGTGTTACCGCGCCACCCACTGGCATGCCATAGGAATTACAACACTTATTCCGGCTCCTCTGGCTTCGTCCGGTTTATTCTTAACCCTCAAACATCTCTGTGCAGATACAGTCGTTGCATTCCATTTGCCTCTGAAATCAAAAATAGGAATAGCTGGGAATGGGGTAAACCCGAGTAAAAAGCATTCCAGTTAACACAGTCGGAGAGTCGGGACTTCAAAATAAAAACAAAAAAACAAAAGGTTAGGATTCCAATATGGCGACGGCCAGAAAAGCTGTTGTTTTGTTCGTGGTACGCTTGTAAACGTCCTTTAAAGCTGTTGTTTCATCACATTTTATCACAGCTTACTGTTGTCGATCCGAGGAGCTGCCATATTGGATCCGACAATCGGCCTTGAAAAATTAGACCCGATTTTCCGAGGGGAACGACAGACTATAGCGGCCGTTACAGTTGATTTTCCCGATTGGGAGCCAAGATTTCTGAGTTCCTACTGCAAATGGAATGCAACAAGTATTCAGCTCGGCGGGGATGTAGCCAAAGCCTAAGGTGTGTGCGTGCACACAAAGTGCAGCATACGACACAAGCTATCCGCTCCGATACTAAGCGAGACTCATATGACCGCCCTAACCAAAAACTTTACAACTCGACATCCAGTCACCATCTGTGCTTTCTCAAACCCGTCTGTGGCGGATCACAGCTGGAGGTCAGAGCTCTCAAAGAGGTCCAAAGACAACAAACAAGGAAACTGAAGAAGGAATTAACGTAATAACTCTGTGGACCACTTCATGCTTGTAAAAAAAAAAACACCCATTAGCAGAAACAAACAGTTTGTTAAAAGACACTGAACTCTTGCGCTTTCACTAACATCTTGGCTGTGTGTTAATCGGTGCAAACCTGCTGGTATTAGATTTATATTTACTTTCCTGACATTTTTGGCTGATGCAAGACAAACAAATTTACTTTTACTATAAAACCCATCAAAAGTGCTATAGAAAAAAAACTTCAATAGCACTCTGAGATGGTTTCTCACTAACAGGAAAAAAAGAAAGCATTTAACTATAAATCCAAATGGATATGAATGAATACTACTTGAGTTTAATCCCACTCATCTTTATCATACTGATCAGAATTCACAACAACAAAAAAGTCACCTAATTGGATGCTCTGACTCGCAGAGAGGTTCGAGTTATAATTGTATCATTGTCTTGATGATGGTTATTAGACAGCTTCAGCTCAAGGATGACAGGCTCGGGGCCAGGCGCAGCAGGGGGGAAAGGAAATGTCTGGGAGAAAGTGGCTGTGACACACACTTCCACACACACCCACTGACAGAAATTACCGAAATAACTCAAAGCTGGAGACGGAAAGGCTATTTAAGAGGGGGCGTAAGTTAAAGAAAAAAAAAAAAAAAAAATGAATCTCCCCCTAAAAGTTTTTCATCTAAAGTATCCAAATCAGATTACAGAGCGAGGCCTGTGCAGTGGCTATCGTGTGTGTGTGTGTGTGTGTGTGTGTGTGTGTGTGTGTGTGTGTGTGTGTGTGCGTTGAGCAGATGCGGGGCAGGTGATCCAGACAGCTCACTTGCCGCCCATCATCTAATTGCAGCGCAGCAGAGATCCTGTCCCACCTGACAGAGTCTCTCTTGTCAGATTCCATTCATGCCGGCCCCGTTAAGCAGCCTGCCACGGGATAGCTGCTGAATAATGCATGCGGGCACGAAGCCCGACGTTGGATGGCACGGAGCATGCAGATGCAGAATGACAAAAAGTAGGCTGATCCTCAAAGAAGAAGAAAAAAAAAAAAAACGAGTTGGATTTAGAAAATAATTTAGAGCAAGGAACATATAAGAGGAATATCAAGACAGGAGATGCAGACCCAACTGTTTACTTAATAACTCTTTGCGATGTTTACTCTCAGTGTGCAACCCTGTCGTCATGACAACCGGTTAAGCTAGTGAGCCATTTTGGGCCTGACAGTCGGAAAAAACAATTTCCCCCCCTAATAGAATGAGGAAGAAAAAAAGAAAAAAAAAACACAAAGCGCCGAGGCGGCCCCCTGCGCGCAGAGGAACCAGAGCACTGGGTGATGTTCCCACTTCCTGTAAGTCTGCGGGAGGCCGCCGTCGTTGGCAGGCCATGCGAAAAAAAAATCAGCACTAAAGAGCCCATAAAGGGAGGCACTCAGTTACTCGCCGACACGCGCAGCGGTGTGTTTTTGGTTCTGAAGGAACTTCACAAAGGCACTCAGAGAGAGAGAGAGAGAGAGAGAGAGAGAGAGAGAGAGAGAGAGAGAGAGAGAGAGAGAGAGAGAGAGAGAGAGAGAGAGAGAGAGAGAGAGAGGCTGCATTGGAAATTCATGAGCTCTGCCTGCCGTCGCCCCCAGTGATCTCAGCAGGCGTCAGACATCACTGATTGCTGCCAAGGACCCCGGCCAAACCCGAAGAGGTCGTTCACCGAGAACACAAACAGAACCTGGATGCTTCTGCGAGTTCAGGGTGAATGTGCTGCAATGAGGCTATTACATCCTTATGAGTCAACTCAGCTAAACACAGAACATAACTGCCTTAATCCTTCCCACTCTTTGTCAGGCGACAAGCACAACCTTGCACCAGGTGCTTGGATCCAGGTATCTGAGGCAGACTCACTTGCATACAGAAAACCCCTATTATTATCTTCAGCTGTCACTTTATATACGTTGCATTAATTAATACTGTATCTACTTCAGTGATGGTATCAAGGCTTTGGTTGATTGTATCTGTAATACTTTATCAGCTGGTTGTGCTGTTCTTTTGTCATCTCTGTTTGCAGGTGAAGTAGCAGACTGATGATGTATCGTTCTCTCCCTTTCTTGTCCTCTTTCTTTCACCTTTTCTCCTTTTTTTCTCATCTACCTTCTTCTTTTAGTGTCCATATAACATGAAATATTCCCCGCATAAATTATAATAAAGCTACTTGCATGTATAAATCAAGCGGAGCACTACGGCGAAACTTGTGGAAGTAAAATCTGTCGGGCTCTTTTTGGCATTAGGACAACAATTCTTATTGCCACATTGTCAGACAGCACACTATTTAAAAAAAATACAAGCACAACCTTGCCCAGTCTCTTTTGCACAATAGTTTAAGTTCAGTCAGAATGAATGGAGCGCCGGAGAACATCAATTTCAAGTCTTTCCTCAGATTCTCTGTTGGATTTAAGTCTGAACGTTAACCCTGCCGTTCTATAACACATGAATATGCTTTGATCTGCACCTGGGGGATGCAACCTGGGGTTCTGGAGCCCCAAGTGGGCCGGAGCCCCGGTAGCAAAGATTTATCAAAAGTTATGTTGTCTTTTTTTTTAAACGTCACGTAACATTAGCAGCTGTAAACAAGCTTTTGTTTTAGCTGGATGTAGCGTAAAAATGGCTTTTTGGATAGAAAAGATTGCAGAACCCTCGTTTAAACCATTCTGCTGTACCTTGAGCTGTATGTTTGGGGTCACTGACCTGCAGGAAGGTAAATCTCTACACCAGTCTCAAGTCTTCGGCGGTTCGTAATGAGTTTTCTTTCAGGCCTGCTAAATGAAAACCATCCCTGGAACATGAAGCTGCAATCACCCTGCTCCATCATAAGGATGGTGTGTAGAAGGTGATGTGCCGCTTTGGTTGCCTGTCGTGCACCGCATGTTGCACGTAGATTACAAAGTTCATTTATGTCTCGTGTCTTGACTCAGTTGAAACATTTCAGACCATAACTGCGCTTTAAACTTCTCCACAACCTTCTTCCTGACCTCTCTGCTGTGCCCCTAGGTCTACACAGGGGGCGCCGCCAGGACTTTTGGGCCCCATGACAGAAAAATAGACCATCCCAAAAGCTCATAAATATATGAAATAGTTTTCGGGGGGTCCTGTCTGGCAGGGGCCATTGGAACTGCCCTGACCTTTCCCTCCTATATGCCCCCCCTGGGTCTACATGATGCTTTTTATTGGTCTCTAACAAACCTCTGAGGACTTCATAGCACAGCTACGTTCCTGCTGACATTAAATTACGTAAAGGTAGATTCTATTTGTTGTGTGCTTTCTAAAGGTAATCAGTTCCACTGGATTTTATTTAAGGGCAGCAGAGTAAAAGTGGTTGACTGCAAATGTCCGGCCAACCTTCACATTTTTATATATTAAAAACAAGAAGCCATTTACTGCTATATGTCACAATAAAAGCAGTACACGAGGTCTGTGGTTGTGACAGGTGGTGAAGTAGTTTAAAGTGATGATGAATGCTTTTCCAGAAACACTGAGTCAACCTAATAGTATATCAATCAGTAGAATATGATCCTGCAGAATAAGCATCTAGACAGCTTTTTAAATTTAATTGAATTATGCATCAATTTTGCCCCCCCCCCCCTGTTTTGTAAGAACACAGGCAACAGTAGTCTTCATTTTGTCATAGCAATGACACGCAGGTCCTCGCTAACCCCGCACCGTTGATATGTAACAACATTCGTGGGAATATGTATATATTTGTAAATGAGCCGCGCCGTTGGCTGTGATTTATGTGTTTCAGCTCGTTTTGGGCCGGCTGGGAGCAAAAGCACGGCGGGTTACACTAACGCTCAGTCAGCACATGCAGACATGTTGAATGATTGTGTACGAACGTAACAGCGGGATAGCTGAGGGGGTAGAGAAGCACAGGCCGATATCAGAAAGACGATCAATAACCCGCGATGTTCCTGTGTTGGGCGGCACAAATCCACATCAGGAATCAAGAATATTTTCTGTCCAAACATAGTTCACTCCTGGTTGTGTTTTGCTGCAATATTAAAGCACACTCGCTGCTGTTTTCTGTCCAGTTCATCCTCTGCTAGTAGCGTGAAATCAAAAATCTACTGCCGCTAGTTGCCGGGCTGTTTTATTTGAGTCTGGGAAGAGATACTCTCCCCAAAGATGCCGTCAGAACCAGCGAGAAAACTACTGCTTTCTCTACGCAACAACCCACCTGCTCACAATCTTGGCCCATTAATCTCACATCTTATTATTTCCCTGCCTTCCTGCGGGAAATCCAAGCTAATTCATTCTCCAAAAATAAAGATTTCTTTCTTTTCCTGAATGTGACAGTCATTCTCCCCCTGGAAGAACTCTGTCTAAACACAACATAGAGTCTATTTAGCCAGGCTGTACTTAGAAATAATGACGCTTTAGGCTGAGGCACATCCCTCTGTCATGATGCGGCACGCGTCCTTGCTAAAAATGTCCTGAAGGACAACAGTGTCACAATCCAACAGATAAATCTCATTTCTTAAGTATTCATATGTGATAAAAAAATTGAAAATAAAAACATATTAAAAGAAAATTGGTGTGAATAAATTATTTAATTAAATTGAACTAATACATATTGGCTGAGTCTAACTAAATTGTTTTAGTTAGGGGTTTTTATTTTCCCCTTTATAAATTCATTATGGCCCACAATCTTTTATATAAAGTGTTTCTGTATCATATTTTATTATATTTTAATTCCTTAATCAGCCAAATGTTTAATTTTATGTTGAGATATACAACTAAACAAAATACCTTGATGGCAAATACCATTTGTGTTATTTATTAGTAAAACGTTTTTCAACTTAAACACTAACCCTCTATCTTTCTGAGCAAGGCTTAAATCTGTTTATTTGTATAGAATAATAATAATAATAATAAACAACTAATCAAACATTGGCATTAGATATCTGAATTATTTCTCATAGCTGAAAGCCAGCAGGAGCTGGAAAGGCGTTCTCTCTCGGCATGCTGAGCTTTTTGATTTTTAAAATCAAGCGATACGTCAACAAACCCAGCAGATATTTTGGTCTAACGTAGCTAACTTCTCGCTTAAAAACTTTTTAAAAGCGTAACATATTCAAGTTTATTCACAGCAATGAAGGATACAGTGGACCCATCCTTCAAATCGGGGGAAAAGGTTATGTTCGTCGGCCGCATTTGAAGGATTCGTGAATTGGGACAGCCTTCGTCGCCGAGCTGTGATGTAACAACTTTAAGTTTGACTATATTTCCAGTTGTATTAAATCGTTGCATTTATATATATTTAACCAAGGATTGATTATTTGTTTTTTTGTGACATTTTTGGCATGTAAGTATGTTGACAGACTTAGTTTAGTTTAAAACCTTTTGGTTAGTTGGCAGGAAAAACAAAGCACAGCTGAGGACGCTGGAATGTGGTCTGTTAGACCCTTAGAGGAGGTTATTAGTGTGAATGACACCATCTTATGTGTTGGACCAACAAACCATTTACACAGGGTTTGTGGTGCACGATGTAGGGATTTAACCACTATCATAAAGCTCAGCCTCCTTTTGTCTCAACTACCTTCTTTATTCTGACAAGTACGGCTATAGCTTTACATACAAAATCATACAGCGTCCTCTCCAGAGCTCCAGCAAAAATGATTTTTGTGCTCAAACATCAAAGGGAAGGTCTCCAAACTCCACTTTACTGCCACCTCTCAGTCATTCAGATGCTCTTTAGGAGAAGAGCTATCATATGTTCCACCATGTACTCACCAGAAGCACCCTGAAAGAAGAAGAGGTCATGAATAAATCATATACGTCCTCGCCTTTACTGTTGCCACAAAAGCCAGGGGGAAATTGCATTTGTTAAATAACATGGAGTGACAGCATTGTGATGTGCACTTCAGCTGCTTAAGCTGAGTTTGACCTGGATAGGTTGTGAAATCCTGTACAACTAGAGAACTGTGCAGAAATGGATGGTGGAATTCTACAATACCTCCCTTTTACATAAGAACCATACGTAAAGTGTGGTATTTGTCTCCTACTTTGATTACTACCCACCACGTCTGCTTGATTAATTGATGATTAATTTTACAGGATAAAAAAAAATGTGTTCTTAGTTAAGGCGGCTCCAGAATCACAGCTTATGTTCATATGGAAATTATTCACATACCTCTCAAACAGGTTCTCTTTCTCCATAAGTAAATTTAAAAAAATGTAACTGGTAAAACTAAGTATAACAATTAAATTCAGTTAATGGTTAACTTTGCTTTACCACGGGAGCAGAAAAGTCATCTGGCCGTTATCAGAATATATTCATAAAATGAAAACCTTCGCATCAAGTAATTTTGCTGTATTCAGTTAAAAAAGAGGTTCTCTTCTCTTTTACACAGCTTGTCAAAAACCTTTACAAAGAAAAATGTGAAAAGTGTGGCACGTTGCTGGTGACTCTGGAGGAGCTGCAGAGAGCTACAGCTCAGGAGGTGGGAGAATCAGTTGACAGCGAGACGATTAATTGTGGACTCCACTAATCTGGCTTTTATAGAAAAGTGGTAAGAGGAAAACGGCTGTTAAAAGAAGGCCAGGAGAAGAAAAAATGCCACAACCCATGTGGGGGATACAGTAGATGAAGGTTGTCTGGTCAGATGTGAACAAAGTTAAACTTCCTGTCCCGCAAGCAAAACTCTGTGGGCCTGATCTTCAAAGACTCCAAATAAGGAGCACTAAATTGAATGGGCAAATAAAAATAAATAAAACATTTTGCATGCAATGAGCAGGCGTGTTTAGAGTGATCTACAAAGATTGTGTTTGCAATGGATAAGACATGCAAAAACCACTTCAGGCCTCACCATTTAAATGATTGAATAGATGACGACAAAGTTCTAAGCAATGAAGTCGGGGGGAATAATGATTTTTAAAAATAATCATTTAGAAAATTAATTACAATGATAATAATGATGAATATTATGCATAGTGCCCTTTACATATAAGTATCTGAAAGTGCTAAAAACAAAAGTAAAAAAAACTTAAAATTTAAAAGATTAAATATCAATCATAAAAGCTGAAAAAGCTCCTCCCTTACCCTCCTCTGACAGAGTCTAGGAAGGAGAAGGAAAGGAGTCCTGTCAGATTTACAGTAGTGAGATTCATCTCTAGACAGCTGGATTTACCTCCACCACCTCCTCACAACAACTACTTGGTGATTTTAAGTTTAACTGCATAAAGACGGTCTGCTTCCCGCCGCATTATTTTGGTCCAAGGCAGAAATCGTTTTCCAGGGTGGAACGCTTCTTCTCTTCAACACGGACATTGAAGATAGAGTTGATGAGAAGAAGAATGGAGCTGGAAACAGGCAAGTCCTGGAAGAAAACCTGTTGGAGGCTACAAAAGACTCCAGACTGGGGCGCAGGTTAGCACAACAACACTAAACATGCAGCCAGAGAGACAACGGACCGATCTGGATCAGAAATATCCATGTGTCAGAGTGGCCGTGTCAAAGTCCAGTCCTGGTGGCAGGACATGAAAATGTGTGCTCAGGGAGGGTCTCCTTCTAATGCAAGTGATGGTGAGGGATTTTACAGAAGATTAAGTAAAAATTTCAGTTTCTAGATGTGCAAAGCTGGAAAAGACTAATCAAAACACTTGAAGATGTAATTCGAGAAGTAGGTGGCTCTAAAAGGTTTTCACTCAAGAGCGCTTAATCAAAATGCATGCCAGATTTGAGATTTTTAATTGTAAAAATTGTAAAAATGTATCGTCCTCCTTTACCGTTATGCACTAATTTGTTTTGTACTAGTGCATAAACTCTCCTAAAATACATTGTATCTTGTTGCTGAAATGCTATGAAATCTAAAAAAAAGTTCAAACAATACTTAAATATATTAAAATGGAACCATAGGTAGCAGAAATACTTGTCAAGCAGCTTCATAAGAAATCTGAAACCAAACAAAGAGAAAAGCGCTTCAAAGCTGCTCCCAAGTTTCCTCATTCTAGGCTTCATTCGCTCATCTTTTCCAGCCTTTCAATTATTTATTTGTAAACTTAGCACGCCTGGCGCTCTCTCTCTAAGGTGCAGAATTATACCCTCAGCGGGGAATCAAACCTCCAATTTGGTATTCATCAACACTCAACGCCAGCAGCAATTAGGGACCTAATGGCTCCCGGGCCAACAGCTCCTGCACCACAGAGCGCTCTGGGCGGAGACGGGCAACATGCAGGAGCGCTGTAGTTTGGATGACGCCATTATCTGAACTATATGTTTCTGCAAGAGCTTACGCAAAGACAAAAAGCCTTTTCACGACGAGGTATATAGTTTTCCCGTCACGGGAGATGACATGAGCATCACAAGCATTAACCACAAATGCTCCAGTTGGCAAAAGTATGGCCATCTAGATACTGACAGTAATTTATAATCCCCTCCAGCTAAAGAACAGCAATGTGCTGTTTGTGGGCTATCAGTTACCAGCGAGGGTGTGCCAGCCCGCTTATTACCAAATGGGATGACAATTTAATGAATCCCTTTCTTTGGTGTCTGTAACGCTTTGCGAAATGGTGCCTTCTGCCCATTGCGCTCACACCCACTTAAGTATTTGAGCAGAACGAACAACCAGCCATTAACTCGCCGTTTGCTGCGTGATGTAACACCCACCTGACTGCTGCTCCTTTGTTTGGCCGCGGCATTATCATGTCAGTGGGTTTTCCAGCCTTTGTGGGTCTACGATCTGGGTTGTAATGTAATGTTTGTGGGCCATCAGTTGAGACTGAGCAAGTCTTTGTTGCTCAATGTGGATGGGATTTAGGAATTTAACCAAGACAAGTTGCTGCGGGCTCCCTGCCAGCTTCAGAAATCGTGGAGCTAGTTTGAATTTCATGCATGGGTAAAAAAAAAAAAAAAAAGAATAGACAAAACTGTGCGATGATAGTTGGCTTGTGCGTTACCAGGAATACACCACTGGATGCGTTTCATCCTGAATTCATTTTAACAGCAAAAGGGTGCCCCCTACAGGCAGGAAAGGGTACAGTCAGCCAAAACAAAAGAACTAACCACACTTCAAACATATCTAGAGATATTAATAATCACATTAGGTGTGTGAATTTAAGCTTTAGGTTCGTAGAAGAACGCAGGATGGTCCTTCTCCGTCCTGCTCTGTGCGATCGTCTCTGTACCTCAGAGGGAAGGAAGTGACCTTTTTTTTTTCTGCTTTGGTTTCTCTGTGTGACTGATGGACTACAGCGAATATCCCTGCAGGTGGTGCCGTCAAAACCCATTGAAATCTCTGCCAGTGCCAGCATACCGAATCAATACCCCCAACCCTAAAAAGCAAGCGCCGTATCTATGCAGCGTTCAGGGTCCGCAATCTGGATGCAGACTGTCCGATTGCTGATACATCATGTGTGCACTGAGGGGCTCCAAGGTAACAGGCTACTCCCACCCCCCCACCACCACCACCACCACCACCCTTCCTGCTCCCGCTCACCGCCACCCCTTCCCATGCCGGTTCTTAGTGAGTGGCACCATTTAAAGAGGACTTGGGCTTTAAAGAGCCGTTATGACTCGCATTTGAAATTTGCTTTCAAAAGAAAAAGAAAGCAGCTTTTCAAGAATACGTAGTTTTTTTTCTTTTAAAGCAGGTTTTCTTTTCCCTGCAGGCAGCTTTTTAAAAAATAAAAGTATATGGAAGGGTGTTTTTAGCTCGCATGCATTTATTCATATTTATGCTTCAAAATGGTTTTAAAATGCCAACATCTTAGAACAGGAAAGCTCCGGAAACCGTGGGTATAAAGTATCTGCTCTGCAGGAAGCAACAGCAAAATGTCTCTTTAACAGGTGCTGTTGTTAAAGGGGAAATACGAAGGTTTTAGCATAAGATGCGTATATAAAGTTATGTTAAATTTATGTTAAATTTATGTAGAGGTTTTCAAGTCATCCCAACTACTGAGTCTCATGCATGCGGCGACATGCAGAGGAGTTGGCAACGTGACGTTAAGTGCCTTGCTCTGAAGTACATCGTCATGTGATATGACAGAAAGCTGAGATAAGACCAGTTTTTGCTTTGTATTTGCAATTTAAATGCAAAAAACATTAGATATTATCTTCACTAACACGGCTTTTTAACCATTAAGTCATGATGCTGGCATGTGATGAGGCAAATAAAATAATACTTTTGGAAACATTGACCATGTTATGATTGTAGGGTTAAGAAACTCAAAGACTGACCCTTAACATATTTATCCATAAAATATATAAATATATAATTTCACCAGGACTGTTATAAATGAACGCTACATGGAACAAAATGCCCTTATTACTCCACAGACAACCCTCTTGATTTTTCCAGACTGTTAAATTGAAATGCATGTAAATAGTTGTCACAAGTAATGGTCTTTAAAGCGATTATATCTTCTTCTACTAAGAACATTTCAGCAAATGTAGTTCCCCCCCCCCCCCCCCCCCCCCCGCTTCACACAGGGACATTCTTATATGAGCATCTTTTGTCCGTCCTCTACGGTGGCCCTGAAGTGCAAAACACATCAACAAATCTCTAAACCCAACTACAAATTTAATAAAAACATAACATATTCAAAGCAACATCTTAAAAAACACAACATATTAGGATTTTTTAATTTGTAGTTGTATTTAGAGATTTGTTGATGTGCTTTGCACTTCAGGGCCACCGTAGTCCTCTGGGAGAGGGCAATAAAAGAAAAACTCAAAATCTTTTTTTCCTATTGGCTATCTTAAGAGTTGACGGGTCAAAAATGCTACTCCAGACTTCTGTGTGCATGCGAGAGTTGAATCTGTGCTGGAAAAGAGAAGGTGGAGAGAGCCAGACAATGACACACTGAGCCAAGAAGCTGTGTGGACTAACCAAGTCTGGATCAGCGCGGTTAAAATTGGTTGCAATGTTCTGAATTATTTTATAACATTCTTTAATCATGCTTCAGCAGCAAGAAAATTGTAATCTGGTGACTATGTGAGCGACGACCGTGGATCCTTTTCCAGCCGAAGGAGCCGAAGGGAACCTAGAGCGAACTCTCAGCTGGTTCTGTGAGAGTAAACAGCATCTGACGCAAGTGGAGCTACTCCTTCCTGTCTTATAGAAAGGCTGCTTCCTGCCTCCCAAACTCCAGGCTTTCCTCTTCTGAATTCCTCCAAACTTTACGTAAAGTGAAATTGAATGTTTAGACCTAAATGTGGTATATATAGCAGCAAACTATACATCCGCTGTTATTATTACAGTGGAGAGGAAAGCCGTGCCTCTCAGTCTGATAGCAAAGAGATTTAAGCAGCTATAGACTTTAAACAAATCATTCAAGGATCATTATTAAGTTATTTTGACAGAGAAAATGTTAAATTCAATCAATTTAGGGGGCATCAATAACTTCTAAAGGCATACAGGTTGTGCATTTTACAATTTCTATTAAAAAAAGGTTTTATAAACACTAAATATTTCTTGTCATGTAGCCCCTAAAGAGGATATCCAGAGAAAGCGAGGATGGAAGGAAAAGGATTCAAGGTCTTTGAACAATTTATTTTTTACAAATGTCTAAAAAATGCTTTAAAAAAATAACCTGATTAGTTAATAGAGTCCGGTTTTGTGTAATTTCATCCAGTAACGATCCCTAACAAGACATTAGAACCAGAATCAGCTTTGTGTGCCAAGTCTGTGAAGCCAGACATGAAATTCAATGTTAGCTCACCTTTGCTCTATATAAATGTTTAAAAAGAACCGTTGAGAAATACATATTTTCTCTTTTAAATTTGTGTATATACACGTTGATTTTGCAAAACAGGGAAACAAGATTAAGTTTGTGCAAAAAGGCATGGGATCAGAGTCAGCCTGGGGGAAGGCACTGTCTCTGTAGCGGCTATTTATTATTACTGTTTTACAAATAGCGCTTCAAAGCACCGACCTGAAGGTAAAGGTCTCTGAAGGTAAAGGTCTCTGTGTGCAGGATGTGTGGGGTCTGCAGAGATATTAGCTGCCCTTTTCCTCACCCTAGAGGAAGTTGTGGTTCCTAGGAACCAGGAGTAGAAAAACAGCAGATGGAGAGGTGTTGAGGAGTGTAGTATATGTTCTCCAGAAGGGTTAGTTTCAGGGTTAGATGCTGATCGTTAGTGAACAAACAGCATCATGAAGGCAAAGATCAGGGAGAAGGTTGTGGCGCATACATGAGCCGCGTTAGGTTTTAAAACAATATCTTAAGCTGTGAACGTCCCTAAAGTGACGTGCCAAGGGAAGGAGAACATCTGGGTCAATGGCTGAGAGGCGGAGTACACCCTGGACAGGTCGGCAGTCTATCGCAGGGCAACACAGAGACAAACAGGACAAACAACCATCCACGCACACACTCACACCCAAGGAGAATTTAGAAAGGACAATTAACCTAACAGTCATGTTTTTGGACTGTGGGAGGAAGCCGGAGAGAATCCACGCATGCACAGGGAGAACATGCAAACTCCATGCAGAAAGACCCAGGGCAAGGGTAGGACTCAAACCCAGGACCTTCTTGCTGCATGGCAACAGTGCTACCCACTGTGGCACTGTGTAGCCCCAAATGCATGGCTTTAGTTGAATACGCCTCACTTTCCTTCCTCTTCATTATTACATGCTACTATGTGCTGCTTTAGATAGTAAAATCCCAATAAAATCAATTTTATTCATTTAAGTTTGTGGTTGTTACAAAGTTTGAGGGGTGTGAATGCTTTGGAGAGCAAATGTGGTACTTGTGTTCTCCTCGTATTCTTCCATAGATTGTGTTTATATACCATAACAAAGGAGCAGACGCAGTGATTGGTGTTTTTTTATGTGAGGTAACCTGCAGCAGCGCAGCTCTGGCCCCTGTGACTCACCATGCTGGGCCTCCCTCTGCTCCAGCTCCTGTCGGAGCTGCTGCCGCTGCTCCTTCATCCTGGCCATCTCCTGGCCGCTGCCCGCGCTGAGGCTGTGCAGCCTCTTGGCCAGGGCCTCCAGCCGGTCCCGCTCCAGGTACACCGCCTTCATCTCAGCTTTCAGCTCCTTGGCACAGCCGAAGTCATTACCTGCACGGGCGCACCGCAGGAGGACATTACGCTTTCACCAGCCATTAATGAGCTTTTTCATCATTAATGGCGTAATTAAGTGCAGCTAATGGTGAGCCATTTAAGTAAATGGGGTAAATAAAGGATGTGTAATGTAGCAGGGATGTTTTCAGGGTGGGGCTGAGTGGAAAGTTACCAGATATGGCCGCCAGCTTGGCTTCGTGCAGAGCCAAAAGCTGCGTTTCAGTCTCGCTGACTTTCCTCCTTAGGCTGCTGCCCAGTCTCTGACTCATGACCACCTGGGGATAAAACGGAGAAGATGATGGAAAGTAGAAAATGTGTGTGTGTGCGGTGGTGGTGGGGTTGGGGGGGTGGGGGTTCTAACTAGCAAGACCTTTGCAGGCACATGGATCCCACAGGACGCAATGCTCATTTCCTCCTCTGCTTCCATTTTCTTTGTTTTTTTTTTAACACACAAGATTCTACGGGTGCATTTGCATCCCTCTGTGCTCGCCCTGCTTGGAATACACAGCTGTGAATTAACACCAAATATGTTACCTGTCCATAACCTTTACAAACAACAGGACAGGGTGAGACAGGGGTATGAGAAATCTTTATAAGCGATATCATTAAAAGGTCAGGGATAAAAAAACAGGGAGAAACCTGAATGTCAGTGGTTGATGGAGATGCAGCGATGCAGCTCAGGCCCCAATCCACTGAGGATTCTGGCCTCCATCTGCTCTCACTCACTCCATCCTTCCTAAATGTGCACACTATGAGCTATAGCTGCTTACAGTGCCCCGAAAAATCTTTTTCCCACCTCCAGATTTCCTTTGACTTTACCTTTTTGTCCTACGTTCAGTGTTTAAAAATCTGTCAATATTAGACATATATTAGCTTAGTAAATGCATCAATCCAGCTTTAATATGACGACCAACCAAGCCTGGCCCTTTGTCAAACAGTAATTGCCCTGGCTGCAGCGATCTTTGTGGCAACAGCTGCCAAAGAGTCTCTAAGATGACTGTGGAGAAACTTTGGCCCCATTCTGCTTCGCAGAATTGTTTTAATTCAGCCACATTTGTTTAAGATCACAGCATCTCAGCTGGATGAAACCTGGATTTTGACTAGGCCACCTGCGATAGTGTAAAAAAAACATTTAGAGCAATTCAGAGGTGGGCTTGCTGGTGTGATCTAAATTACCGTTCTGGTGCATTACCCAGGTGGGCTTGAGTTTAAGATCACATACTGATGGTGGGATATTGTTTTTCAGGATTTTTTAGTAAAGTAGAAGTCATGCTTTCATCTGTTACAGAAAGATGTCCAGGTGTTGAAACACTGAAGCAGCTCCAAACATCACAGTACCACCACTGTGTGTGGCTGCTGGTATCTTTTTTTGAAATCTTGTGCTAGTTTTAGGTAACTAATAATAATAATAATAATCTTTATTTGTCACTGCAACATACCTTCCAACTAGCCTTTAACCCATCTCTTAAGGAGCAGTGGGCTGCCACTGTGCAACGCCTGGGGAGCATTCTGGGGCTATGGGTCTTCCTCAGGGACCCAGAGTGGCAATCTGTGGGAGTCGAACCAAAAACATTACCACCTCTCTAGGACACAAGCACCTTGCTCTTTAACCACTAGGCCAGCACTTCCCCTCAAGGAGCCGTGCGTGCAGGCAGGGCTTCAGAAAACTAGCAGAAACTCATATTGTTTGTATTGGAAATCTTTAGCAAAAGGCAAAAACGATTGAGGCCTTGTCTACACAGAGACAAACACGGTACATTTTCATTAATGATTATGAAAAAAATGTGCGTCCACAAAAAAGGACGTAGCACAACTGAAAACGCGTAGTAGTGATGCCGAACCCATTGGTGGCGCTGTGTCGTGATGTGGGTCGGCAGGAGGACTTGCCGTGTAGAGCGGGCTCGTTAGAAAGGAAGCGTCTGAGTACGCTACTGACAGCCACAAAGCCGCAACACCCGACGGCACCATCGTTGTTGTTGTCTGTGGGAGTGGCCTGTTTAAGAAAAGATGCCATGTACACTCGCCGTTTCAAAATGCATCCACTCTGGCACCGGGTTTCAAAAATGATCGTTTACGGTTCCCCAAACATATCGGAACCAGTTACGTCTGATCTCGTCTCCGTGTGGACGGGGTCCTGCAATTCTTCTTATTGTTGAATCATGAACTCTGACCGTAACTTAGTCAGGTTGCTGGTTCTCTTGTGATTTTCTGGACGAGTTGTTAATTCATCCCTTGGATAATTTAAGTAGGAAATTGGGAAAGTTTACCTCTGCTCCATGTTTTCTCTGTTATAATCAAGCTCATGCGTCGCACCTGCAAACCTGCCTCACTGCTCCGCTGCAATCATAGCGTACATCTGTTTTCTGCTCATTATAAACTCACCGCAGACAACAAGATGGCGCCTGATAATCAAACGCTTTATGCCGGTAGATGTCCAGCATTCTTTCTGTGCCAGAAGACGTTGATCACGTTTCCTGGATTCCCCTTCCTAGCCCTAATCTGACTTTTACCAAGCTTCTGATCTCAACACCACGACCTCACGCCTGGATCTGGAGCCTTACCTTGCCCCTGGATCTCTCTCTGGTTCTGTCCCCTGGACTCTGATCAAGCCTCAGCCATCCTGCCTGACATCTACCGTCCTAGATGGCTTTATAAACCTTTCCGCACTGGTAGATGTCAATGGCTTTGTTTCCTTCTGCACTTGGATTTGTTTTAGTCAACGCATGATGTGTTGCTTTTTGAGATGTTTTAGCCTGCTTCGTGTTGTCAGACAGGTCCTCTTTGAAAGATTTGGGGGGTAATCAGGCCTGGTTGTGGCTATTGAAATCTAAAACTAGTTAATATAAGCTGATGATTTGAAAGTATGGACAATCGCGGTCTCATATAGGGCCAGGTGGGTTTGGAGGGCCAATTTTCCCTTAACAAATGAAATCATCATATGAAAACTGCATTTACTGACTCACTCCCCATCTGAGACTTTTAAGTATGACAAAAAACAATAACAGGAGAAATCTATAAGGGGGCAAATAGTTCTTATGGTGCTGTGTTACAGCAACGGTGCACATCTTTCTGTTTTCACACCGGGAACAGGATATTGTGACTCTTTTTCTTCCCCGGTCTGACACAGATTTCTGAGAGGATGTCACACAGATTAGTATTTCAAAGGTAGCACATCTCCAGGGAGTTTTCCTCACACAGAAATCCAGCAAAACAGGCTTGAATAATTTCATTTCACACAACACACGAACTGGAAACAACTTTGGAGTGCCTTTCAAACCGTCCAAATCCTAACACTTGTGATTTAATTTCCAAAACATGCAGCTCTTTGCCAGTTCTTGTTCCATAAAGTCGACGGAGAGAAGCGAGGGTTACTTTCATGCCTGCAATCATTTCGTCACAGCAGGTGTGCCGTTTTTCCACACGACCGGATATCTCGTTTAAAGAAGCAGACTTTTCATTTCCAACACAACAATGGTGACCGTAGCAGAAGTGTCTCTTTGTGAAGAGCTTCCGCGTTTCTCTGAAGTGCAGCTGAAGCCTCAGCCGCCGATGTGATGATGGGTTTCTGAAGGACAGTGTGACGGGAGGTAAAACGCTCCATACGGAGGCGTCTGACACCTGCTGTTCTCTTCCTGTCCTGAAACCTCTACTTGTTTACGTGGATACTTGTGTACGTGTGAGCCCACCCCCAGGGGAGCAGGAGCAAAGAGCAGAAACACGCTCAAAAGGGAGAAGATAGAGGTTTTTTTATCCCTGACATTCCCAACTGTCACACAGAGGCACCACCATACCGACCACATTTCTAACCTTTTTCTTATTTTTATTTATTTTTTTGATTTCTCACAACCTTATTTTCTAACGTTGCCGTTTTCTCTTACAGAGATTGTGAATAAAGGGGAAATTTATTCAACGTGGCACATCCTGCTGCCTCTGACTCTCGCAAACAGCTGAGGAGATCACTGCCTTGTCGGATCAAAAAGAGCAGACACACAAAAGAAAAACAGACTCTGACATTTACTACACATTCTGAGCACACTGGCATTGACACATGACGTGCGCGGTCTATTTTAACTCACAATTCATCAGGTTTCCGTTCACATTCAGCCACTGCAGGCAAGCTCAGGGAAGGCCGGGTCTGTTTAAAGAGGCAAATCGGATGAGATGAGCAGCCGCTTACCTTAGCTGTAGCTTCCTTTATGGAAAGGTTCAGCGCCTGTTCCTGTTCCTGGAGTCTGGAAAAATCGGGAAAAGTCATTATTTTTCTTTTCAATCTAAAAAAAAAAATCTAGATGTCAGCACAATTTCAAATAGAACCACTTTATATAAAAAAAAAATCTTTAAATAACATCTTTATAGGAAATAACTTGTTTCCCATTTTGGACATAATCTTAGCTCTATTTAAAATGGCGTTCCAATTAATTTAAGATCCTTTGGAAGATGAACAGTCCAACATCATGACAGTTCCCCCCCTATACCTAAGTTACTTTTTTACATTTACGTCTTTTTGTTTAACACCACACTCATCTGGAGTCCTTCTTCCCATAAAGCTCGTTCGGTAGTCTGATCAGACTAACGAACATCGTTTCAAACACGGCATCTTCAAGTAACCCGCATCGTTGGTCACGTTTAACGCACATCAGACGGGTCGCTCTGAAGTCTGCTAAGACCGGACATTGTACGTTGTCCGTAAAGGACTAATAAGCATAATTTTACCACTAGGTGGGATGTTGAGCACTGTCTGTGGACCAAAATAAGATGAGCGATAAACGACGCTTCTCTCCACCTCCATTACGGCTGCAACCCTCCTTTCTCCTCCACTTCTCACCCGTCGCCTCGTATGCGCATATTTGGATAAAGGATAAATACGCAGCAAAACGGCATCCCCTTTTGGAGGAACATGTCTAGTTAAAAAGTAAGTAAATCATAACTTTATAATGCTGTTAGCAAGAGAACGTGGAGGTGCTCTGCACCATGTTGCTCCTACTGCACTCCACTGCTCTGACGGTGGCATTTTATGGGCAGGGAGGGGCTAAGCCCTGAATGGCAGCTGTTCACATGCACGTGTTTTGTAAAAAAAGAGACTGGAGAACAACACAGAGATATGGAGTGTGATGTCATACCATGCTCCATCTAAAAAGATACCTTTAGTTCTCCACTATTTTTTAGTTCTTTCTATCTAAAATACTGAAATTTTGCTTACTGCTCCTTTAACAGTGAGCTCTGGTGAATTTTACCTTCGTTACCATCTTGCTGATTGTAAGAGTCTCCAAGATAAATGTCCTTTACCAGTCTTGTTTGTTATAAGACTAGTTTTTAGTTTGTCTTTTTATTTTTAAAGTAGTGCTCAAAATGTAGATACGGGTTAGTTAAAGTAAATAGCTCATTTCTGCAGCCATTTTTCAATTTACAAAGTTCTACGCCAACCTCCTTTACTTTTATGCATTGCACTCTTGTCTTTCCCATTTTGAGGAGTGTCCAGAACAAAAGGGCTTCTATGTCATGTATGTATTCCCAGGGAATCAGAAAGTCATCAATTACAATCAAAGTATTGACTGTTTTTCAGTTTAATAACTTGAATTTAAAATTACAGAAAAAACCTGACATTTATTTAAACATCTTGGTTTCAGTAATTTGAAAAGAATATATGTATCATAATAATTTTCTAACCTAGGGTTTTCTTTTTCCAAACTAAATAAATGTACTCCATTTGTGTGCGAGAGAGAAAATATATGCTGCTGCAATAAAAGATGAGTTTCTTTCAGGGAGTCTTAACCGGGGCGGCCAATAGGCGTGGAGGACGATGTCTGTTGTCTTCATTAGCTGGTCCATTTGAATCGAGTGTTTACATGATTCTGTCAAATCTGAAGGGTAAAGGTCATATCTGTGAAATTACTGCTCCATATGTCTATAAACATGCAACCTACAAGGTCACATTATATGGGGACGGAGATATAAATTAATTAGAAGATGGGAAAATGGAGCATAAAATCCATTAAGCACAACACAGTCACCTTGAGAAAGTCCCAGCTTCCTCATATCACCAAATCCAGTGGTGCCCTTTACATGTTATTCAAGCTGATGTTCGAAAATGAGCCCGACTAAAATGATCATCTGTTAGACAATCGCCTTTTTAGGGACAACCTAACATGCCACCGTTAAGAGAAAATACCTTGACATGAAAAAGGAGAGCCCAAAGTTAGTGGGACCCCCAGACGGGTGGCCAGAGTATCCAATCAGATGCCACGATTTCAATCTGATGCAGCAGCAGCAGATAAATGTGTTGCGTTCGGGGTGACGATGTGTCAGGTATCAAATTATTGCCCTGATGGTGGGTCACGCCGGCAGAGCGCGATAAGTACAATTTACATGTCTTTCTAACGAGTGTCAAGACAGAGGGGCTTTCCGCGGGGCTGCCTCGCAAGCTATTAACTTCTGAGGATGAGATGCAAAGTAATCATTAGCATCTGAGAAAAACCATTAAAATTCAAAGCAGGAGCAGGCAGGTGTGAGAAAAGAGGGCTTGCAGCACAGAAGACGCCTTGGATAAAAATAAATAAAGCACTTGGCGCTTCTTAATGCATTCTCACCGAGCGTGAAAAAACAAATTCTTCCTTATGTCTGTCCAAACGGATGCCCTTTTATTATAAAATCGGTGTGGCAACAGATATAGTATGTTCAGCCCGACCCAAAATAAACCAGAAAAATCAAGGAGGGGGTTGATTTTAGTAGAGGGAGTTATCTAACTTTTTTTTTCTTTCATATTGGGTCCGATGCCACTGTGGAATTTTCAGAATAATCACAATTTTACTCCGTTTCGAGGGAAAAGACAACTTCACTGTGAGCTTTGTTCAGTTAGAGGAGGTCAGAAAACAACTCATAAAACCTCCCGCTTCAAATAAGCTAAACGTGAGAAACCTTGCAAGACAACAAAGGGAAAAACGCTCCTGGATGAGCGTTGGCTCTGGGGTCAGTGACGTTCACAGCTCTCTGGCGCCCCCAGCTGGAGACTAAAGGCACTGCAGTTATCGCTGTATGATTAAAAGGGAACGTGTGCGATAATAACAAAAAAATGTTTAAGCTTAATGAATTAACAAGAGCCATTAAAGAAAGTTTGTTCTGGCGTATATTTATAATATATTGAAGGAAATTACATGTGTGTATATTTGGCGTTACATCTATCCACGTTTTAATTTCTCTAAAAATTCACACACAAAAATTAAAATGGCATCATATTTTCCAGCTGTCGAATGTGCATTCTTTGTACTGAACAGATCTTTTATATCCAAGTTAACCTGTTCTTTTTTTATGCCTGACTCTGGTTGCCAGTGGAGGGGCTGGATAGCTGACATGAAGAGGGCAGTGATAGTCGTACATAAATGTCGGTACTTGTTTGGTTCCTCCCTGACCTGAAAGCAGTGAATCCGCCGAAGCTGACAGGCCAGGCAGGGGGAGCAGTGATCAGAGAAGTGAACGAGGGGTAAATGGTAACTCTGGAGGAGCTGCAGGGACCCTCCGCTCAGGTGGGTTAACAGGACAACAATTAGTCAATTAGTCAATTAGTAAATGCAAATGAGAGAAGCTGGGGCACGCATCAACAGGTGAAAGTGCTGGGCAGCAAAACACTTTCACCAAAGATGAATACAGAAAAGCCCACACACACACGAGCTCCACACTGGGAACAATGTTTCATCCACAGAGAGGAATTGTGGAAAGCTAACCGTGCACATCCCCCTGATAACACAGTTTCCCCCACAGTAAGACACGGTGGTGACAGCATCATGCTGTGGGCAGGCTGATCAGGGTTGAATGGCTTGATGTATGGCCCTAACTCCAGGGAGATACTAGAAGACGACCTGTTAGATGCAGCAAAGCTGATCCCCTCATGTTTAAAATCCTAATGAAAGACGTTGAAGGCTGTCGTGATGGGACTAAATGTGAAAAAGCTCAACAGTAATTTCCTTAGGCACAAGGTTTCGCCTCAAATGCAATTTTCGTTACCAGCGATTTAGTTAGAGACATTTAAATAAAATGTTTGAAATAATAAATCACCGCTCAAATTCAAAGTTCAAATTGAGCTTCCACAGATGTATGTATGTATGTAACATTTAACACTTAGTTAAAGTGTTTGGGACTCTGTAATAATATCAGTATAAGATGTTCCAACACTTATTACTACCAGAAACTGGCGGAGAATAAAAATAAATTATTTATATCATACTGATGTGTCAAATGCACATGAAAAAGGTGTGAAAATCTCCCCTCAAACACTCCACAGAGGAATATCCATTTCTAACCTATATGAAGATGCTGCACGGCGAGATGCACAAGTTTATTATCTTATTATTAACACTGTTCAGAAATATATGTCTTTAAATCCACACAGCATCTCTCCTCTCCTGCAATCACTCCAACAGCAACAGACCATCTGCACAACGTAGATTTGAAATAAAAAAAAAGTCTGTTCAGCTTTTCTCCTCAGAGTTAATTTTGTTTAATCTCCACTATGTGATAAAGTACACACCAAAACCTTTCGCCAGCAAGTTCTTGACTGAGTGGCAGGAAGTGAAATATTCTTCCCCCTGTGTGTTTCTGACCTGAGTGTCGAGGGTGGAGGGGAGATGGAGATCTGCGTGCGGTTTTCGGACGTGACGAGGTCCTGCAGGGTCCGGCTCATGTCCCGAAGCTGGGCCACGCTGCAGCTCCGCAACACTGAACCCTCCAGCTCCGCAGCCTCCGCCCGCTGCTCCTCCTGCAGGATCAGCTGCTCCAGACATCGACTGCGATCCTTCAGCCTCGCCAGCCTCGTCTGCAGGTCCTCAATTTCCTCCTGGAGAGATGTCCCATTGGATTAGTGATTAGCTGCACACTTTGTCTTTGTTCACTCTGTCTTTCTTAGATTAGGCATTATTGAAATCAAATTGTTACATTTTGGCGGTGAAAGTGAAACGAAGCGCAAAAAAATTCAGATCCATCACCAGACCTATTTTGTTTTGGTAGTGAGAGACGGCTGAGGTTGTTAAGGCGTATGATTAGGAGGGTTTCCAGGCATGTTCTGCAGGGAGAAGACCTCAGAACCAGCGCCCACTGGAGGGACTAAATATCCATTGTGGCCTGGGAACATCCAGAATGGGCTGGAAAGCATCACTGTGGCTGTCTGGGTGTCCCTCTATCGCAGACCCCCCTGCTGGACCCCCAGGCAAACAGGCAACAGCAGATGAAGCAGTCGGCTTGGAGTCCGCTTCATCCCAAGCCGTCCCCAAAACAGGACAGGTCCAAACTACAACGAGCAATCAGTTGCTCTCCAGAGAGGATCATGGTCAAGAAAACGGCAGCTAGCATTTCTGCAGACCCCACACATCCTGCACACAAACTGTTCAGAGCTTTACCTTCAGCTGGACGCTACAGAGACGGTTTCCTTACCCTTGCTGTCTGATGGACACGGAACAGTCAGAGTGCCCGTATTTATGTGCACTAAATCAGCAACGTTTTCTTCTTTTGTAACAATACTGAATTTATAAAAAAAATCAATTTATAGATTGTGAACAAACTAGAAGTCAAATTGTTTGTTTGCTTTTCACAAAGCTGGCAATGAAGCTGATTCCTGTTCGGAAATATTATTTATTTTTTGTCCTTACTGGAACAAGGCATATATATATATATATGTATATATGTATGCTGATCTTAAGAAGGACACAAATGAAACAATAGGAACCGCTATTTACCTCAACCTGAAGTTTTTCTTGAATCAACTGATCCCTTCGCTGCAGCGGGACCTGCAGTGGGTCAGACTGCTCCACCGAGTCCGGTTCTGGTCCCTCTCTGCCAAAGAATCATGAATACCATCAATCACAGCAAGTCACATTCCAGAACATCTGTTTTAATAACTTTAGAGTTTTTTTCATCGTTCAATTCTCACTCTGACTTTACCACAAAATAATAATAAAAACACTTTTTTTCCTTTTTTGAAGAAGCGGCATAATGGGATATTATTATATCTGAATATTTAATAATAACCGCGTCAGAGTAACTGTAACAAATGGCTTAGAATATGTGGACACCCCAACTGATGTTCTCCCTGTGAAACCAATTTTGAGTGCCTTCCTGCTATTCTCTATGCTACAACGTCACAACAGCAGCATAAGAACAGGCCTTGGTGATCGAAGATATAAACAAAGAAATGTAAAAGAAGGGTCTCGTTCTAAACGATTTCATATCTCAGTCAGTTTTTCAATCTGTACCATGCATGTTTATGTGCTGTGGGTGGTAACCAGTGCTACTGCTGCCCTTCTACATAGCAACCAATGCTAAAATGTAAAATTATGGTCATACTTTGGCGTGACCGACCTGCACTGACTGCAGTCTGCCCTCTGGAGGGCGCTGTGCACCACCTGTGTGAGTCTCTCCAGGAACACGGCCACGCTGGGCTGCATGGAGGGCAAACCCAACCGGAGGGATCCCCGCTCTCTGCAGAGCTCCTCCAGCTTCTTCCCAAACCGCTCAGCTGAAAATGCAAAATGCAAATAAACGTTCAGAGACAGGTTCCAGCCTTCGGGTCTTTGTTACATGTTGGTGGAGGAAAATCAAGGTTTCATGCAGACATCCAGTCAAATTCAAGAAACGTGAATATTATGGAAAATGTATTCATTTCAGTAACAAACACAAACTGCAAACCTTTATTTCAGCTAATTGTTAGGATTTTCTGACGGCTAACAAAAACAAAACCTTTCAGCTTTTAATATATCAGATCAATTAAAAATGCATTTGTAATACAGAAATGTGTAGTTATTGAAAAGTACGTTTTAATATCTGCATAAATTTTAATCTGACCAACGAGCCTCATTGGAGCTTGTGCTCTAATCAAATGCGGCTGTCATTTCTCCATCATCAATTATTCAGTTTTCCCCAACAGGAAGCTGTCAAAGATCTGCCACGGAGCCACATTTAAAAATAATAAACAAGTGTGGTGATCATATATAGAACTTTTTCAGAACCACCGATACTTTACAATACGCACATTTCATAAGAAGTCCACTGCATGTGAAGTTCTGCTGGAGACCTGCACTTTCTTCATAAAGCGTGTCAGTAAAATCTTTCCAGGTGCAGAAAGAATTGCAAATTAGGTTTGCAGGGCAATGCATGAAGAAGCAAACAGCAAGGCTGACGGTTCACTCTGTTCTGAAAATATAATCAATGTGCTCAGATATGCTGTTTGCTTGAATTATTTCTGCCACGAGGCCCGAGAAATAGCTCACTATACTGTCTCGTTTTGAAAATAAACTTCCCTCCGGCCGGGCAGAAAAAAACATTCAGGTCAAGCAGCCCAGACACACATTGAAAGTGAAAGTGAACAAACTTTTGTTCTGCTGACTGGTTGGAACTTTTCTGTTTTTAAAGTTAAAATAACCAAAGGTAAACAGTTAGAGACACAAGAACTACTGTTTAGGCAGCACTTAAAGGTTATTGCTCTCTATTTCTATGCTCCCGGTCAGGGAGTTTTCATCGGTGTGTGTGTGTGTGTGTGTGTGTGTGTGTGTGTGTGTGTGTGGGGGGGGGGAGTCTTCATTTTGCACTGGATGACTTTTTAGGTGGAACAAATTTGTGCTACTGCTACCTTTTGTGGCAATGGTGTTACGGCATGTTTGGCAAATTACCGCATTTTGTTCGACCTCCTTCTTGTGAAATCCAAACCACTGCCTGAAACGTCCGCTGTTGCCATAGTTCTCGCTGTCTCGTCAACGCAGGTAAGCGTACGTGCTCGTTGTTGTGTGTGTGCCAGAGTGCTTTCTGAGAAGCGGAGCGAGGAGGAGCGAGTGATGCGTTCACAGCATGTGGCTTAATTCACAGTGAATTAAATACAGCGGCTCAATCTTGCCATGAATATTTACACGCCATAAAGTCATTTTAAACATCGAGGAAACTTGAGATACATCGAGTATACTCAATATATCGTCCCGGTCAAACGGCTGACGCGTGCAGAGCGGTGCAGCTCATAGAGTACCTGGAAAAGGCTGGAAGGAGGACATGGATGGAGGTGAACATCAGGGGTGCGAGAGTGAAGGAGAAGCTCTACCACCTGACGGTGAGACGTGCTTTTAGAGAGGGAGTAACAGCGTTATAAAGGCGAGGCTGAGAGGTTCTGGATGTGTTAGACGAGGAACCCTGGACCCAACGGACAAAGAACGATGAATACAGAGATTCACAGAGAAGGTTCAGGGAAGGAGGACGAACACACAGAGAGAGGATCTGCTGCGATGGAGCAGCAATAAATTACGAAGAAGGAGATTCCCCCAAGATGGGTTCATTTAAACCCTGAAATGGAAATTTGTTTGGGTTAGTTTCCTATTTATTCCTATTTCCTGCTTTTCACACTTGTGATATTAAACTTCAGCTTCAATTGACGTATGAATTTCTGTCGTGTCGACTTTTCTCTGACTGAGTGAGGCTTTTTCTGCCAACCTAACGTCAGACACGTATGGCAGCTCGGCTGTTAGGTCTGGATTTCTCTTTCTTTGCCTTTTTTATGTCTTATCCAGACTAATCAAAATCCACCACATGTTTGCACCTGCTTACTCAGAATAAACAAAGCACATTTAGGGCCAACATAATGCCATAAACTTACCATAAAACATTAAAAAGACCCAAGAGACTGAATTGTGTTTTTAAATGAACTTGCTTTCAGAAGTCTAGTCTATGAACTGTGAGGGTTTGAAGAGCTGCCATGAAACGACCAGAAGGCAAATCTACTTTAACGCAGTAATCAAACTAATGAATATCTGAACTACAAAATAACAGTAAATCTTCAACATAAATAAGCCAGCGGTGACTTATTTCATCACTTTGCAAAGCTCTCCTTTCACCCAACAAATGTTAACACAGAAGCACACAAATGGCACAAGAAGCGCCGATCGATCGCCGGCGAACGTCCACAGCTACAACCTTATTGGCCAAAGCTGAAAGAAGCTCTTTATGAAAGCAAAAAGGTCGGTTCAACGTTCACCTGCGTCATAGTCGTCATCCAGAATGGCTTTCTGCTGGAGCCGCTGCAGCTTCAACATCATGGAGTCAATCTTTGAAGGGGGACAGAAGAAAGACTGGTGAGTCGGCAGGTCAGAGCTCTTTAAATGGTCACCACAGGTCGGAGCGAGAGAGCAACGACCGGCGGGTCAGAACGACTCGGACGACAAGCTCTGCAACGTTTCATCAACCCTGAAGTTAGGTGAGCGCACCAAGAGATTTAGCATCCTATTTCTAGGCTATTTCTCATTTCTCTGGGTTGTTTCTCTGTTAAAGCTTTTTTATTTTAAGAAAAGCCTTTTTATCATTTTTTTCTATTATTTCAGTCATATATTGCAGAGGAGAGTGACTTTACTAAACTGTATCAATCCATCCCTTTAGGGTTCAGTCAGAAGTTTACATACACTAATTGTGGCCCCTGGATGTCATAGTAGTTCAGGTTTTTTAATGGAGCATTGAACTGTTCACGTCCCACGCTGGAAGAATTAGACGACATACAGCTTTGATGTCTTCTATACGCAAGAATTTGGTGCGCAGGTTTGAATTTACTGTGGATTTTCTCAAACTCACTAAAATTCAGCCCCACTGACACTTAATGAGAAGACCCCTCAGCAAGTTGCTACTCTGGAGGCTGTTTGCATCCATCAATAAGCTTCTGTCATCGTTTTAAATTGGTTTGTGTCCTGGCTCAGAACTGGCTTTAGAGCGTAGGCCGCTAATGATCAATAGTGTTGAGGTCAGGACTTTGGAAGCCCTTTCCTGAAGCTCAATTGTAATCGGCTTCATCTGTTGTAATATTAGTTTTGGTGTGCATTTGTTTGTTTTTTTAAATTGTGCTTTATTTTCAACCATTGACCCCAAACAGCCACCTTCAGATAAGATAAGAACCATTTCTCTGAATGGAAACTGCTAGAGGTTGAATACCAGCGTCCCTCTCCACAGGGAAGCAGGTTTTACATCAACACAAACCGAGAAAGAAGCCAAAACCGACAACCTTCATGTTCGATGTAAATCTGTGGTCACCCACGTGGACAAGCCCAATGTCCTCTGGAGAGAAGTTTTAATGGTGAGAGGAAACAGAGGTTGAGCTTTTTTTGCCCACAATGGTGAGAAGGAGGAGTTAACGATAGGCTGTCAGGTACGGTAGTGGCAGCATCATGGTGAGTTTTTTTTTTTTATGTCCTTTGTGGGTCTGGTGTGTTGCACAAAGTGGATGGAATAGGGAAGATGGAGGGCTACTTCCTAGTTGTTCATCCTAATGTCGAAGGAACAGCTTGACAGCTGAAACTTGGGAAAGGTGTGGTGTTGGATGAGGACAATGATCCCTCAGTTTTAGACTGGATAAAACGGGCTAACATCAGGAAACCAGCCAAATTCAACTAACTCTACCAAACGTAGCACAAAGAGGAGTCAAATAATAGCCACAAGCTGTAAGATGGCTGCGAAAAACATGTTGGAATTTAACTTTTTTTTTTTTTTTTTTGCCTGAAAAAAAACACAACACTTTAACTTCAGAAATATCAGCCTGCAGCCCTGCGTGTAATTTCCACACTGAAGGCAGGTTCGTACCCACCTTGGTGTAAGTGCGGTTGCTCTGGAGGCAGTCCTGCAGCGCGCCTTCGTACTTCTTCACCAGGCGGTCCCAGCCCTGCTCCGAGGCGGGCGTGGCGCTCTCGTAGCCGGAGGTGACAGAGGAGGCGGAGGCCGTGTCCGAGTCCACCGACAGGGAGGACGTGACCTCTATGTCAAGAGACTGGGACTCGCAGCTTAGAAGGTGGGAGGTTTCCCCCTTGCCTCCCCACAGACAATCCCGCCAACATCTCCCGCCGTATGAAGGCTCCTCTTTATGGGCAGGACCGGCTTGAGCCAGGGGCGGTATCGACTGGGCAGCGGCCGACTGCTTTGGGAAAATGTGTTTTGTGGAGGACGCCTCGCCTGGTTGACGCGTTGGTGCCGGTGCAGCGGGGCCTGTCCTCTGGTGGCAGTTTAGAGACTGCTGGATGAAGCTAAAACTTGAGTTGAAGGAGTCCTCGGGCGAAGACTGGGGGCTGGGACTGCGTTCGCACAGAGACGGAGAGGACTGGACCAGAGGGCTCGGCGAGCTCTGTTCTCCGTTTACAGAGCCGAGCGAGTTCTTGCTATCCGAAGCAGTACATGTGGATTGATTGTAATGTTGGTTATTCATTGGAGACGCTTTGACGGTAGGAGCTTTACTCAGCTGTTGAACTCTGGTCGTCTCAGTGATGCCAGCGTGACGTCCGGATTTTCCATTCCTAACGCAAACCATGCTCTCCTCCTCTTCCTCCTCCTCCTCTTCCTCCCCCTCCTCCTGAGCATGAGCAGTGCCCTGCAGTCTGGCCTGCTCTCCTCTCATGTACCCTGGTCTCCTGTGGAGCCTCTTACGGCCCAAGCTGCCAGCTGTCCCGGATGCTTTGCCACCTGTCGATGCAGAGATTAACCATTAAGCTGGACAACAAGTACACAAGGTGTGAGCTCATCGAGCCGGCAGGATAAAGCATGCCATAAGAATACAGCATGAAATCTGTCCAAGAAGCCAATCACCCAGAAAACCTAGAACGCTGCATAGTTCTTTACGTTAACCCTGTTGCGGCGCTGCGTTGCTATCTCAAGCTGAGCTGCTGTGCAACATTTCCCACAGTTCTGCTCCAGCTGTTGGGAAATACCGAAGCTGCCCGGTAATTTTTTATTTAAAAAACCAGAACACGCCTGTCTTTGGAAAAAAAGGCCAAGTGAAAAACATCTCTAAAACTCTATTTATTCTGCTCAGGACAACAAAACTCATTTAACTTCTGAAAAAAAAAAAAAAACATTCTAGACAACATGACAAGATTTGTTTTGATAACGGAACAAATGTTTCAGACAAGAAAAAAGGGCATTAATTAAGCATTAAGTGTTCTCAGCCTTCATTGTGTTAAGCAAGCATTCATATGCCTTTAACTTTTTCATATTTTAGCACAATAAGTACAGAAATTGTAATGGATTAATGGTTTATGTCAAGAACAACTCAATAGTAAAGTTAAGGGAAAGTATGCACGGTTTTCCCTTTTATTTATGAAGAAAATGAGAAAAATGTGAAATGCATCTGTATTCAGCAACCTGAGTCAATACTTGCCGTATGTTTTTACCTCCTTTGCAAAAAAAGAATAATTTGGCGCATTTTGCATTTAAAATTTGTCCAAGTTCAGTCAGCAGGGATGGGAAACATCTGTAAAACATCAGCAAACAGCCAAACATTTAAAGGAGCAATAAGCCAAATTTCATTATTTTAATATATCAGATGGGCTATGGTATGGGTCACACCGCATTTCTCTGTGTTGTTCTCCAGTCTCTTGGTGAACAAAGTCGGGCTGGCCGTGCGTGCGTGTACGTGCATGTGAACTGCTGCCACTCAGGGTTTAGCCCCTCCCTGCCCTAATATACCACCGTCAGAGCATCGCAGCGTTGGAGCAACATGGCAGAGAGCACCCCAGCAGATCAAAATGTTCTCTTGCTAACAGCATTATAAAGTAATTAGTTATTTACTTCTTCACTAGAAATGCTTCTCTGAAAGGTGAGGCTGTGTTTTTATCCTTTACAAATATGCACATATGAGGCGTGAGAAGGGAAAGGAGGGGCTGGTTTGTAGCTGGAGTGAAGGTAAAGAGAGGAGAGGCTTGTCATCAAGCTTGTTTTGGTCTGCAGAGAGTGCTCAAGCGCCACCTAGTGGTGAAGTATCACTTATTGCTCCTTTAAAACGGAGGCAACCGTACTTTCGCTCAGTTCTTTCTGAAAACCTTTTCGACACCTATCCAAGAGTCATTGTCAAATCTGGTGGGTCGCACTTGAGCAACCTGCAGTCGCAGCGCTGCTGTTTTTAAACGACATGGAGGCCCAGCCTTCAAAACAGCAACGTACCAACTAGGGGTGGGCGATATATTGAGTATACTCGATGTATCTCAAGTTTCCTCGATGTTTAAAATGACTTTATGGCGTGTAAATATTCATGGCAAGATTGAGCCGCTGTATTTAATTCACTGTGAATTAAGCCACATGCTGTGAACGCATCACTCGCTCCTCCTCGCTCCGCTTCTCAGAAAGCACTCTGGCACACACACAACAACGAGCACGTACGCTTACCTGCGTTGACGAGACAGCGAGAACTATGGCAACAGCGGACGTTTCAGGCAGTGGTTTGGATTTCACAAGAAGGAGGTCGAACAAAATGCGGTAATTTGCCAAACATGCCGTAACACCATTGCCACAAAAGGTAGCAGTAGCACAAATTTGTTCCACCTAAAAAGTCATCCAGTGCAAAATGAAGACTCCCCCCCCCCACACACACACACACACACACACACACACACACACACACACACCGATGAAAACTTTAATTAAACCAGCCATAAAACTGTTGAAACTGGCGTCTTCTTTTGCTAAATCCCATATAACAGAAAAAAAACATTTGTTTAAAATTTCCCAGCACCTAAAGAGCAACGGAGATATTTTTGAGATGCTCTGAATATGTAGCTGCGACTAGTCAGTTGATTTTATAGTTACAATACAAGCTTTTGTTTTTGGGATTGTCACATTTTTATGATACAAATTTTTATGTCTTAAGCACAAAAGAGCACCTTTTAATTCAGGTTTATTTTGTGTCAGATTTTTCCTTGGTGTTCCTTTTGCCCGCTGGGATGTTCTGTTTTTAAGGTCCAGTGTTAACCACTAAAGAGCTCTAATGTGGCAATATTGTAATTTGTGAAACGCTTCTATGTGCAGCTGTGGTTAAAAAAATGGCTAAAATAAAACATTTTAAATTAATTTTTATTTTGCAATCAATTTTTCAAACAAATAAAATTTGACACGTTAATATGAGATATACCAATGCAACTTTAGGCACTATTTGGCTAAAAACATTTCTTATTCAAGGTTATTTGAACATATCGCGATATATATCGTGTATCGTGATATAGCCCAAAGATATCGAGATATTAGATTTTCTTCATATTGCCCACCCCTAGTACCAACTGCAGGTTTCTGCAGCTGGTGCTGGTGCTAACTGAGAGTTTGCACAGGCATCTGTAAACAGTAAAACAAATTAGTTTTCAAGTCCTGCCACAGGTTCTCAGTTGGATTTAGGTCTGGACTTTGACTAGGCCATACCATACTGAATCATTCCAGAGTTGAGCTGGAAGGTGAACCTACATCATACTCTGAACTCTTCTGCAGCCTCCAACAGTTTTTCTTTCTCTCCATGCAAGAAATGTCCTGTATTAAGCTCCCTTGATCAACTCTGACTACCTTCCCCGTCCCTGCGGAGGAAAATGATCCTCACTACATTGTGTTTCTAGGTTGATGCTAGGATTCTGCCAAAGTGGGTTTTACATGCTGGTCCAAAAGTTAAATTCTGGTCTCATCCTACCAGAACACCTTCAGAACGTTTGCTGTGTCCCCTTTGTGGCTTGTGGTGAAGTGCAAACCCAAGGTTTTATGGGTTTCTTTTAACAGTTGCTTAATTTTTCCCACCCCTCCATAAAGGTAAGATCTGTGTAGCGAGTCCACCTGACTCACAGGTCTCTGCAGGTCCTCCAGAGTTAACTTGGGCCTTTTGGCTGCTTTTCCCGTTAACGCTCTCTGTCCTTGCCCAGCCTGTCTGTTACAGTGGACAGAGGCATGTCTTCATCGGTTTGTGGTCCTGCCATTCATTTCCAGATAATGGTTTCAACAGTAGTCTTTGAGATGCTCCAAGCCGAGGACATTGTTTTATCAAATTTTCTCCCTGATTTGTCTGCTGTGTTCCTACACCTTCGTGATGCTGATGTTCATTTCTGTTCTTTAACAAACCTCTTAGGCTTTACCACAACATCTCCATTGATCGAATTGAATTACACACAGATTGACTTTGTTTACTAATTGGGTGTTTTTGAATAGAATTGGTTGCACTGGATTGCATTTTATTTTGGGAAATGAAAGTAAAGAGGGCTTAATACAAGTGTATGCCAGCCTTTTCAGACTTTTATTTTTTGAATAATTTGAAGGTTTTTCTCTTCAACTCTATATTTTTGCATAAATATCCAGAAAAAGTTTGAATCTCAGGTATAATTAATATCATCTGATATATTTTCTGGTAAATTTGAATTATGCCCTATTTCTATCTATTTTGATTCTGATCTGAGATAGTTGATATAAAAAGAAATGGGACATATTATGACCCTTGATCAAAGCAAAGTATTATAATTAACCTCCTGCTGGTAGATACTATTTATCCGGATCATAAAGACATACAGTAAGTCACTACTGTAGAGTATAAACAAATTAGTTTTAGCCATCAGTTGCCAAAGTGGGGGCAGGAAATGTCCCCCGCTGAGGACGAAGCGAATGCGGAGTCTGCACAAAGCGTCCCACAGTAGACGGCTCCATTTCATAGCAGAAAGCGTCGCGTACAAAGCAGCCAACACTGCAGAGTGTGAATTGGTGCACAGCGTCCAGATCAGAATCAAAATAAATGGAAATCAAGTGTAAACAAAGTTTTCTGAAAACATTTATACAATTAGATTATATCATACTTGATATTTGAGCTCAGCTCCAGCAAAAAACTAACTGACTGACGTTTAAGGGAAGGAAATTGTTCATGAGTACGAAATGGAATTAGGAGGTAAAACGTCGATGAAGGGGGGAACAGAGCTTTCCAGACCTTTGTTTGTTTTGTTTTGTTTGATTTGCTCAGGGATGTCCAAGGTGTGGTCTTGGGGTCATTCATGGTCCTTAAAAATACTTTTCTCTGGCCCTCGACTGCAGTTCAAGAATGGTAATCAATTTGGTCCTCCAGTGAATGCAGCTGATGCAGGATGGACATCTTTTGCAATTTTTCCAGATTAGATGACAAATTTATATTTTATTAAATAAAAAATGTTATGTACAACCAAGAGAATTTTGTTTTATTAGCCCGTTTTTCATTTTTTGCATTGTAGTAAGAAGGGCCAAAATAATCTGGTGACTTTTAACTGAAAAACAGATTTGGTTTACACCCATTCATTAAACTTGGCTAAATACAGCAGGATGGGGGTTTGTTGCTGGGAATAGACTAAAATCATTTTTCTAGAGCTATAAAATAGAGAAACATTCAACCCAGAAAGCTGCACACCTTTCTTTAATCACTGCAAGCGTCTGAGCCCTTTATTTCGACCTGGAATAACTTATTCTTTTCTACTTTTGTCAGTAAATTATTGCATGTTTAATCTATTGCTGAGCAGTTCAAAAGAAAAATAATTGACCCAAAAACATTCTGTGTAGCTCTAGATCAACGGGGGAAGTGAAGTCATACAAATTTCCTTAAAAAAGCAGGGTTAAAACATGCTCAAATAAACTCTATTGAGCCTTGAGTTCTTGCAAAGTAGGATAGTATTGTCTTGTATTAGTCACTGTTAACGTCAATCAGCCCTAACCAAGCTTTAAGGCTAATTTTCTGAAGGATGGTAAAGCCCTGTTTGTGTTTGGCTCCAGACACCTGCTGCAGTGCAAAGTGATTAAAAAACATCTAATGTGCAGCATTCAGACGAGGCAAGCTGGGATGTTGGGAAACGACAACAGCCTCTTTGTGTACAGCTGCGCTTCCCCCTTTTTTTTTTCACTTCTGACTCTCAGTTTTCTCCCTCCTCTCACTGCACACGCTAAAAGCTCAGAGACACACTGACACTTTTGTGCCGAAAGGAGAGGAATCAGATAAGCTTTGTTCATTTCACGTGAAAAAGACGCTATGGCGCTTGTACGGTTTGCCGCCCGAATGTGCGGACTCCGGGTCTCGCGGCAATGTGTGTCAAGAAGTCGAGAAAAACGGTGCTCAGCAGCCGCAGCCCACGGTGACCTCCGGTGATGCAATCGCCCCATGTGACCAGGAGCACAAACAGAATCCGCTTTAGGATGTCAGGCAGACATTGCTGCGAGAGTGATAATAAGCTGTCTCCTTTGTGTCCAGGTCGGGCTCAACAAGAGCTCCCGGCCCACCGGGACCTCCAGCACTAAAGCTCAGATTCCCCACAGCTCCATCCATTAGAGGGGCTCCGAAGACGAGGCCGCTGTACCATAAAAGGCCCAAGTAACCCAACCCTGTATCATAAGGAGCAGATACCACAGCGCCATCCACCATCTGGTGTGGCCTCCGCTGTTATACTCTCAAGAGAGCCAAAGAGACTCGTTGCCGAAAGGAGAAGGACTCACGGTGGTGTTGGTGTATCCCCAGCACAGATTAGCTGCACAAGGACCGCTCTTCCCAGTAAAAGGGAAGGAAATGCCTAGAGGCTCATTCTGTCTGAGGGTGTGTGTGTGAGATGAGGCACTGGCTTCTCTGCCTTTCAGGGCTATGTCATCCACTGCTTCCTTTGAGCTGAATTATTCTACCAGGAATCCCGTCAGAAAGCACAAACGGGCAAAAGTTGGCCTCCAGCGGCTCAGTGCAGCTCTGCTGCGGCAACAAGCGTTCCCTCTTGTGACTCTTTGTTTTGGCTGAGTGTGAGAAAACTAAGCCTCCACGCCAGAGGAGGTACGGTTATTTACCTTCGGAGATAAAAGGGGCCCTCAGGTTCAACACCGCGTCCCAGTTGGCCGCTGGAATAGCCGAAGAATGCAGAGGAGCTGGTAAAAAGCACAAACATTACAGAGGAGCAGAAGCGGCGCACAAGCAGTCCTGCGTGTCAGCAGCCTCCTGAGAAGCAGCGCTGCTCGGCAGATGTGCATTTGTGACGAGGAGCAGCAGCGGCTGCAGCGGCAGTGAGAATGGGGAAGTGAAAACAGACCCATGGGTCTATTTGAAAGCCAGCCAGTTTTCTGAACTGGAAACGTATATATAGAAGCGTGAAAGTCAGGCTTTAAAAATCTCTGCTGCTGTGAGTCTTCAATGCCCAACTTCCTGTACGGTCCCATGAGGGTCATAAACCAGCAGAATGTGACTGAACTAAAATGCGTGTTCTGGTCACCATGAAACATGTTCCGATATAAGACAAAGCAGAACATGGGCTTGTAAAGCAGTTTCTGATGGAAGGACCTCCTGACATTTTAAAAACTATGACAGAACATAATGCCTTACATTTTAAAACGCATAACCGGTTTTTAAGACAGATAACAGACCTCTTATGAAGATGTACAAAGGCTTTTATGATTTATTCATTATTTATTCCAGTATCATAATTTAAAAAAAATGTATTCCATCCTGTAATTTAAATTAATGTATTCATTTAGAGGGAAAAATACATGTTAATAAGATATAAACGTTTTTAACAAAAAATACTTATTGTTACCCCTGGAAACCCTTCAAAGCAAATGTAACAGAAGCATTTTAATATTTATACTTAGTTCTTGAAGTTGATTAGATCGTCTGTGAATTTCCAACAAGTAATCCCTGATTTCCTGTTTCCCTGGGGTGGGAATATGACGTGACACAAAGGCTGGATGGAGGAGGACCCGTGTTTATCCGGCCACCGCACACAGGCAGCAGGACAGCAATGGAGGTGGAAAAGGCTCCAAAGCTCAGAGGACTGCAGCGAAGAGTGGATTCCCAACCAGTGGTTTAGAAACCACCAAACAACAAAAAAACACCTTTTCTGTTGTACTATCACAAACCTAAACATGTGGAGTTTGCTAAACAGAACCAGGACTTTACCTGCGACTGCGTGCTGTGGTCATATGACACTAAGATTGACCTTTTTCACAACAACAACAAACAAGTCCAGCTGGGTTTGGTGCGAGACAAAGGATGAAAATGTGGAAAACCCCTTCATGAACACAGCTGGGTAAAGTAGAGGCCATGTGATGCTGCGGGCCTCCTCTTTCACTGGTCTTGGGAAATGTGTCAGAGTGCGCTCATGAGTTCTGAAAAATGATTGCAGAAGAAAAGTCTGTTGAGCTCTGACAGAAAACGTTGAAGCTGAGAATCCACATCCAGGCAGAGGAAACTGAAATAAAAGTCCTGAGGCTTAGAAAACAGACAGCAGCGCAGGACGAAGGGTAACAGGCTCCAGTTTGTTACCCTGAGTTCAAGTGCGCTTGGGTTATGCCGCAGGGTAATGACGCCTTCATCAACAGGTGAATTTTAAAGCCCATCCTTTTACAGACAGCGAGCCAGTGCAGCGTTTGAGGAACTGCTGTTATACGAACCATTTTCCTGGTGTCGGTCGGGACTCCGGCAGCAGCATTTTGGTGAGCTGCAGCTGCCTGATTGATTTTTATTTTACAGCAGGGGCGATCAGAGCGTGACCCGGGGGCCATTGGTGGTCAGATTTTGTGCAGCCCTTGACTGCAATTTCACAGTGCTACAAATTTGGCCAGCATGCACTGGTGGTTGATGCAAATGGAGACTTCTCCGTAAAAAATGTACGGCCATTTTTTTAATCAAGAAATCAAAATCTTCTTACTCTGGAAAATGTTTGATACTACACAAAGTATTTGTTATTATTACTGTACGTTTTACATTATTTTTCATTTTATAGTAAATAGGACCACATTTATCGGGTGACATTTACTGAAAGGAGGACTCTGGTGAAACCGAATGTGCTTGTTATCAATCTATTACACTTGCCTAAATACAGCATGTGGTTTCAAAGGAAGAATTACTCCAATCCTGTTTGTTATTGTTTAGGAAAGACTAAAATAGTTTATTTTCCCCCCCAATTAAGCCCAAAAGAATTAGTAAACTGGATGATTTTGTTTTAAATGTTTGCCTACTGCAACTTACACGTCCCTCTCCTGCAAGAAAAGTGACTACTTTATTTGTAAATTAAAATAGTACATGCTTGGTTTATAGTTGAGTAGATAAACAAAATCACAATATAAGTTTTTGTGATCTTAGTAAAAAAAAAAAGCTATATTTTTTGGGACAAGCGACTCATTTTGACTTGATGACTTTGGTCCGTCCGTCCGTCCGTTCCGTCCGTCCGTTGTCTTCCGCTTATCCGGGGTCGGGTCGCGGGGGTAGCAGCTTCAGTAGGGAGGCCCAGACGTCCCTCTCCCCAGCCACTTGGGCCAGCTCCTCAGGAGGAACCCCAAGGCGTTCCCAGGCCAGCCGGGAGACATAGTCCCTCCAGCGTGTCCTGGGTCTTCCCCTGGGCCTCCTCCCGGTGGGACGTGCCTGGAACACCTCTCCAGGGAGGCGTCCAGGAGGATGACTTTGGTCCATGTGGATAAAAGTTATGCCTTTACTTTCAGTATAGTAAATAGTGTCTTTACTTTACAGGCACTCAGTATTCTACCTGAAAGTAGAATACTGAGTTCTGATTCCTGTTTTGGTATGAAACCCTATATTCTGGTATTGTTTTGAGATGATAGTAAACTAAACAAACTTTTGATCCGAGTCTAAAACACAGAGGTTCCTTGCATACTTTAGCCTCATCGAGTCGAGTCAAGGTCTGATCTCTCGACTCTCATATTTTTAGGATTTTTTTGTTTTGGTTCTTATTTGCGTTAAGATGGAGGTATTCTGACCCAATCTCTCATCATGGGCACAGTGTGGGGTCGTGGAGACTAAAAGCAAGTAGGTACATATTTTCCCAGCCCTTCTATAGGACTTTAGAGAGCTGGATGAGAGCCTGTCAGCCTTCCTGTAAAAGAGAGAACAGTTTGCAGCAGTAAAACGTTCCTTACCTTCAGAGCCATCGCAGCGAGGATGCAGGGAGTTCAGGTGACGGTCCAACCCCATCAGCCCAGCAAACATCTTTCCTTTGATTAGGTTAATGATTACGATGTTTAAGCTGTTCAGAAGTCTGATAATGTCAGATCCTACTAGTACAGAGTTACATCCACCATGTTTTAGAAAAAGTGGAGCCAAGCAAAGGGACTGATCTCATTTCCGCTGTGGAAACCAAACACGGACTTTTCTTTCCAACTCATTCCTCTTCTAATTGTCGTGTGAAAGCAGCGTTTTGAGCGCTTGTTCTCCCACGATAAAATAAATATTTCTAAATTCAAGTAGTATTAGCTGATCAGGTCAGATTCTTACTTCTTTTTTTTTTCTTCCTTGTTTGGCAAACAAACAAGGTTCAGTTGCGTTGTGACAGGCGGAGAGGAGGAGCGGCTCCCTTTGTCGTGTCTCTTCGTGTCATTAAAAGCAGCAGAATAAAAAGGAATATCCGGAAACGGAGAAGTAACAGCGGGAAGGAATCCACTCTGTCTTGTAAGGTCGATGATAGATCGGTAATCCGTTAGTCGGTCGCGGCTGCGCCCTGCGTCATGCGCCCCGCGTCATGCGCCGCGCTGGAGCTCCTACGTGTTCGGGAATTTGACTCCCGGCTCCTTCAGACCGCCTCAGAAACACAGCAGACACGTCCCGGGTTAATCACTGCAGCTGTTTGTCTTTATTCGTGCTTTCTTTCAAGAGACGGATCACTAGAAAGGACTCATAATGGGTCTTAATGTTGTCCGAATCGTTGCAAACTCACCCTGTTGTATCCAGCTACAAAACAACTGTCCAAAAATTAAAGACGCAAGCGAATGTCTGTGTGAAAAAGAAAGTAGTTTTCTATGAGAGTGACAAACGTTGATCTTCACGGGTTCCTCAAATGTTGCATTGTTTAAAGACTGGGGGGACTCCATGAGAAAACCACTACAGAAACTGGAGTCTTTTCATCTTCTTTCCCACACTTCCAAAGGCTCCTTTCATCCAGCCTGGCTGGCTGATGGACAATACTGTGGGAGATAAAAGCGCCTCAGTTCAGCCCACAGTGGAGTGGCGCACAGAAGCGAAGGAGCTACTTTTGTCAGTGTGCATGTGCAGCGGGGTCACCAGGCCAGCATTAAACAGCTAAGACACCTAATGTAGCCGAGAACGCAACAAACCTCTGAGAAAGACACTCATGACATGAAGAGTGGTTTGCTTCTATAAGATGGCTTTTATTCAAAAGAAACATTATGCCTTTTATAGGGCATAGTTTTGTTTTTGGTATTTTCTCTGATTATTGTTATTGTTAATATAAATAATAATGATAGGTCGAAAATTAAAGTGTAAATTACGTTGTTAAAAAATGTAATGATTTTGTTGTGGTGGTCATGGTGTTGTATTTGTTATTGCCACAAGATGGCGGTAGCGTTCTACACTGATTGTGCCATGATTACAATTCCCGCAATGATTTGCGTTATATTGACAATGATAAAGTTAATTAATATCCATCCATCCATCCATTTTCCAAACCGCTTAATCCCTCACGGGGTCGCGGGGGTTGCTGGTGCCTATCTCCAGCGTTCACCGGGCGAGAGGCAGGGTACACCCTGGACAGGTCGCCAGTAGTTAATTAATATATTAATATTAATTAACTTTATAAAAATACTTATTATTATGAATTAATAATTCATAATAAGTATTTTATTAGGTTTTTGAAAAACACAAAGTAATGAAATTATTTTCAGAATTATTCACAAGTAAAAATCTAAAAAGTGTGGCGGGCATTTGCAACAAGCAGCCTCAGGTCTATACTTTGGACCTTGTGCTGTATTTAAAAACCCAAAAAATAATGTTTTTGTTCAACAACAAATATTCAAGGGCAGATAATCATAAATACACACACACACACACACACACACATATGGTTGTAGCTCTGGTTGTATGTTTAATGTTGTTGACTTGCTGGAAAGTGAATCTTCACTCCTTTGGTTGCATCCGTAGCATGATACTGCCACCACCATGTGTCAGCATGGGGGTGGTGTGTTAGTTTGCTGATCCACAGCACTTTTCATGTTTGTCAAAAACTATCATTTCTGTCCCATCTGACCAAAGCAGCTTTGTTCATGTGTTAGCCGTTTTCCCCTAATGTTGAATGGTGGTTCATACAGTTTTAACGTTGACCTCATTGTTGCCACTCTTCCATAAAGGTCATATTTATGGACTTCAGGACCAATAGTTGTCCTGTCAACAGATTCTCAAAGCTGAGCTGTGGATCACTAACCTGACAACAGCCAGACGCATGTCGCTCCGCCTAGCTCCACTCACATACATCTGGGACACCGCCATAGAAATTGCCTTTATTGAAGGCTGGGCCTTATCAAAAATCCTTGCATATGATTGGATAAGCCACTTGTCTGTCATCTTTATCGACGTGCTATTTCAACCACTCACACCGAAGCTAACCCGTGACGCTGATGAGAGCGACGCAGGAAAAAAAAAACTTTTTTTTTTATGTGTTTGCGGCTCTAGTGGCATGCGTTTTATTGACAGTGAGCTGACAGGAAGAGGGGGGAAGACAGGCGGCAAAGCGCCGCGGGTCGGAGTCGATCCCGGGCCGACCGCGTTGAGGACTAAAGGCCTCCTAACATGGTTCCCGCTAACCGCTCCGGGGCACATCCGAGTCCGCAGCGGACGCGCCTCGGAAAACAAAACTTGCCAAATCCGGTCGGGAGAAGGGCGAAAACATGGTTTCCACCAACAAAAGCCTTCAGAGCCGTTCTCTGATGTTCTTTTAATGAAACAGTATTAGGTAGATTGGACAACACGGAAGAAATAGCAGCATCAATGTTAACGCTTGCTTCCTCGACGAGCCGCCATTGCTATCAAAACAGTCTCACGTCACGGTCGCGTCTCCACTACGTCATATCTATGAAATTCCAGCCCTGCGTCCTGATTGGCCAGACCATAAAATTGGTTGGAGAAATCACTTTCTATGGGCGATGTCCCAGATGTATGTGAGTGGAGCTAGGCGGAGAGAGACATGCATCTGGCTGTTGTCAGGTTAGTGGATCACTGCAGCTCCTCCAGAGTTACCACCGGCTTCCAAAAGTGCAATCAGTGGTCCTCAGTGTCATACATGAATGTGGCTTCTGCAGCACTTAGCTGAATGCTGAGGCGGCAATACAACCTTTTGGTTCAGGTACAGCTGGAGTGGGGACAAAACTAAAAAGTGACGGACAGTCCAGTTCCTGCCCCCACGGGAAAGGATTGGTAACCACCGATCTAAATTACAAAATTCATTAGATACATTCTTTTTTAAAGAAATTATTATTGTTGCCAATTTTATCAATATAACAATTCTTCATTTTCCACATTTTTTTCAGTTTCTCAGAAGGAGAAAAACTTGGGACTGACATCTCACAAAAAATACACATGTAGTAAATCTTTGATTTATACATAGCTGCATGGTAGGTGTGGCACCAGGGGCCTTTGAATGACACAAATTTTGCCCCCCCCCAGCACAGTGGATCGATGCAGATGGAGGCTTTTTATTTTTAATAAGTGCTAAATTATTCCCATCATAACTTCTTACAATGTCAAATGTTAGGTGCAAAAAGGTATGTGTTTTTATCTATTACTAACCAGGTTTTCTGCATTCTTTCATTTTATAGGAGGTAGGACCACATTTATCCAGTGACTTTTACTCCTATTAATGAAAATAGACTTTTCATTCATGGGCAAAATAACTTAGCGGACTTGTTGCCTTAACGTTGATGTGACAAATTTGCAGAAAACGTTGGATCTGCAACAGGTTACACAGTCCATTGCAAAAAAGAAAGAAAAAAGGACAAATACTTGGAAAAAAATACTGAATAATTGGGGCTTTCTTGAGCAGTTAAAACAACGTTTTAGTTTAAAAACATATTTTCCTTTGGCCCACATGACTAAAAGTTTAGTCCGCTGCTGTATGGGGCGTCTAGCGATTCAAGTTTAGTGGAAACCAGTGTTAATATTGGCCAGAAGATGGCAACATTAATCTCTCTCTTTTTACAGAAGTACCTTTAGAAAAATAACACCATTTTAGCCAGTATTAAACATACTTTTCATTAAGCCCCCATTTCTGTAAAATATATATTTTTCTTTATGGGTTTAATATTCTGATGGTAGATGTCGTGTTTCCGTTATATGTAATCGAAAAAAAACAATAACATATTGACAGAAATAAGGGCTTTAAAACATCAGTCTCTGAGTAAATAATCTACATAATGTGTTTACCTTGTGTTACTGAAACAAACTGACGAGCAAAGATTTCCATGATGACTACATCAAAACAACACATTTTTAGAAGTGGTGGTGCAGATCAAGCAGCTACACAAATGCAATATTAATATTAAATACAAGTTAAATATGTGCAGTAATGTGTTTTCAGGTCTTTGGCTGTGATAGCGGCTGCAGCCGCTCCTAAAGCTGAGTCTGGATCACATTTGTCCTAAAAGAAGCTTCAGACATGTTTTAACCCGGGGGGAAACATAAGGATCCTATTCTTCCTCTAAAAACCTCCTCTGAACGATGCAACAAGCCCCCACAGGTGATGAGAGTAAAGCAAGAGGGTGTTAGCTCCTCACAATCGACGTTTCTGTGCCTGCTCTGCGCTTTAATTTCACTTTAGGTCCCAAACATGTGGTGTCGAGGGTTTAAAGAAGCAAGTCTGCTGAGGCAGTGGGTTTGTTTGTCTCCTGATGTACAAAGGTTGCATCTTGCTCTTCCACAGTGTTGTGAGCGTATGCCTCTGATGGTGCAACCTGAGGTTATCTGTGCTACAGATACAGAGAGGGGGCCACGGAAAAAATAAACAGCAGGCTGGAAGTCTGAGAGAGAGAGCACTACAGAACTTTTATTCATGCAAAAAAGCTGAAATATTCACATTTTCAACACAGAACACAAACTGTTTTGATTTCTAACAGTACCAGGGTTTCCCGCAGCGCTATCTTGGCGAGGCGGCCGCCTCGCCAAACTCACGCTACCGCCTCGCCAAGATTCCCAAAAAAAAAAAAAAAAAAAAGTGACGTTAACACGCGGTTTGTTGTTGCTTTCGCGCGTGCGTGAATGGCAGGGAAAAAAACACATGGATACCCCCCCGCTCCGCGAGTCGCTCCGCGGACAACGTATCCGTCCACCCCCCCGCGCTCCGCGGACAACGTATCCGTCCACCCCCCCCCCCCCCCCCCCGCGCTCCGCGGACAACGTATCCGTCCACCCCCCCCCCGCTCCGCGGACAACATGTCGTCCACCCCCCACCCCCCGCTCCGCCTCGCATAACCAAATTCCTGCGGGAAACACTGAGTACATATGTGAAATTAACGGGCATGTTGCCGGAACAGCTTTCAAACCCTGTTAAAAATGCATCGCATTAACAAAACAAAGGTTATCAAGAGGGGTTTTTCACTAAACTACTCCCTCCTCCGTGTCCAAGTGGGCGGTCCTGCTGCAGAACACGTCCGCCAGCATGTGCTTGGGGATCTCGGAGCCGCGGACGCGCAGGGCGTAGCAGGCGTCCTCCACTTTGCCCAGGCTCTGTCGGAGCGTGTGCAGCTTCTTGGAGACCTCGTAAGGGCCCGTGTTCCCGATGTAGGAGAAGCCGTCGTGGATCTGCCGCAGGAACTGGCTCAGCTGGAAGGGCGTGTCTATGTCGCCGTTGCCCACGCTGCCGATGCACAGCCGCATCAGCTCCCCCGTCAGGTCGGCCACGCCCAGCAGGTAGTCGGCCGGTGTCACCTGGAAGGTCAGAACGTGAGCTCCCAAAGGCGCCGCTTCAGCCGAGCCCTGAAATGAAATGAAAATAATGAACGCTTATAAAGCCAAATACTTGTGAACATCTCCCAGATGGGCTCACTGGAAAACCTGCCAAGTCGTGGCAATCCACCTAAAACGCCTGGAGAAGCTGTAGGGCTTAACAGCTCGGGTGGGAGAATTTATTTGATGTTCCACAAATCAGCAAACAGAAAGCCATTGTTGACTGAAAGCCAGAAGTCCTGTTTGTCGGACTGCGCTCTGGTGAGAAATAAACGCAAAAAGTTGTGTTAGGAAGAGAACCAACACTTTATATTTCTGCGAAGAGAAAGAAACCTTACAATCAGGCATAGTGGTGGCAGCATCATGCTGCGGGGTTACTTTTCTACAGCAGTGACTGGGATGGAGATGGTGAGGTAGACGGAGCAAAAAAAAAAAAAAAAACAGCAATAATGGAAGAAAATGTGTTAGAGGTTGTTCCCTCGCAGCAGGAAAACGACCCAAACATGAAACTAGTGCTACTATAAACTGGTTTAGATCAAAGTGTGTGTTAGAAGGGCCCCGTCAGACGCTCCTCATCCAATTACACTGAGCTTAAGCTTTTTTGCTATGAAGAAAGGAAAAAACAGGCTGGTAGAGACACCGGCCAAAAGACTTAGCTGAAATTCAAGTAAAAGGTGCTTAAATATTTGCACGCTTCTAGTTTTTTTTTAAAGCCATTCAACATTTTCCTACAGTTCATAAGTAGGACCTGGTTTGTGTTGGTCTACCAGATAATACCGCGATAAAATACCTTGAAGTGTGGGGCTGTAACACGACACACCGTAAAGAAGTTTAACGAGTTTGAATGGCTTCACACACACCTTTATCCCTGCGTAAAAAGGAAATCAATTTAAAATGCTCCGACCTTGACTCAGTGTGTAATGTTACGTTTAGATGACGGGCGAGCCGAAGCACAATGTTGCCGTTTAACGCACCTTTGGATCTGCGCTCTCCGCTTTCATGAAGACGAGCTTGGCGTTGATCTCCTCCAGGCTGATGAGGCCGCGGTGACGGATGTAGTGCAGGAAGGAGACGGCCTCCACGTACTCCTGAATTCCTGAAGCAGAGAACATAACTAATCCACACATGGCACAGAAAGTGCCTGAAGTTTACTTTAGGAGCTGCAGTCGGGCTTCAAAGGCTCCGCCGCAGTGCGCTCGTGTTGCTGACCGCGGTGTGCGGCGGCGAGCAGGCAGGAGGGCAGATCACACGCAGGTGGGCTGTGTTTGCTAATTAGGGAGGCACTGGATCTTATTTAGGAGTCTTAAAACGGGCCTGCTAACAAATGTAACCTTTTCTTTCCAGATTTTTTATTTTCTTCACCGCTATGAGCCAATTTCAACTTACAATACAACAGAAGGCAACGTCACCAGTTCCTTTTCATCAAAGAACCTGTGGCCTGTTTACTTTTTATGGTTTTTCATTGTGGATATTTTAAGTCCCTTATTTTCTCCAAATACATAGTTGTTACTTTTGCATCCGTTTAAAACTCTGCCTTTCCCCAACAGTCTGGATGGAGGTCGGATGGATGGACTGACCCATGGATGGACATAAATGGAAAGATGGTGGGATGATAGATGGACGGATGGATCCAGAACAAAAGAAATTGCCTATTAAATTAAAGACACTTTTGTTTTAACCTATACAGTAAAAACCATAAAGAAAATAAAGCTTAGACTGGTTTTAGCAACTTGTTAAAATAAACTCACAAACTGATCGTTTAGAGAATAAATGTGGGAAATAAAATATTTCCATTTTCAATTTTCCTTTTCCGTGCTTTTTTTAAACCAATAAATGGTATTTTATTTTACACTTTTCCAGAATGTGTAGAAAGTAGGGGTGTAAGTCAGCAGCTTTATCGCGATATGATGCTATATTGATTTGTTTGGATGAGGATACGATGTTTGACGATATCACAAAGATCGATATGATGGGATCTCATCCTCCCATCTAACACTATTATTTACATCGATATCAACTCACAAAAAAACAAAACAAATAGGATTTGACCATTTTATTTCTGAGCTCTTAGAAAATGTATTTTATTATTAATTAATGTTTACTTAATTAAAGTTAATTAATGAACTTTATCCTTGTATCAATTTAAATCAAAAACAGCGTTCTTCTAATTATAAAAATAATAGATCACCTGTTCTCATGCCTTGTGAAGTACAATTAAAGGCGGATCTTAAAAATTACCACAAGGATCAAAGTTTTCGTTTTGCATCGATGTAATAGGATCATTAATTATTTAATCCATATATCAATGTATTGTTACACCCATAGTAGAAAGTCTGGAAAAGCTTAAACAAGCTTTTCTACACAGGGGGCTGGGCAATAAATCAATTTAAATCGATTAATTCAAAATTACAATTTATTAAGATTTAATTTTTGGAAAAATCTGGATTTTATTTTTCCAGTGAACTCATTGGGCTTCCATTTAGACAACAGCATGCAATGCTGCATATATGTTTAGTAAGATGTATTGTCAAAATATTGTAGATATAAAACGTCTTTTACCATAAGACGAGACACTTTATACATTTACTTTTTTTAAGTTTGTTTGATATTCCACAAGTGAAGTGATGCCTGTTCTTAGCTCACGGTGAAATACCACTAAGATTTTGTTATATCGTCACTGTTTACAACATCTTGTTTTACAAACATGTTTCACAGCTTGTATTTAGATACACTTTGAATTCAGGTCAACTCCCAGACGAAATGCTCGACATAAAAGCAAGTTCGTAAAAACAATTTCTTTAATTTCTTTTTGAGAAATAAAAAGGAGGGGGGAAAAAAACGATTAATCAGATTTGGTAAAATAAAATCTGATTTTTTTTTTTAAATCCATATCGCCCAACCCTAGTCCAAAAACATTGACATTAATGTCCACTCACCATGAATAAGACCTGTGCTACTCTAAGTAAGGCATGTGTGCATTACGCTTTTTGGACATTTACAGCTATTTGCAGAAACAACATGTCGTTTATACGAAGACCAAACCGGCGGAGAGAAGAGTCGTCTCTGATACTTCAGGGGAGTAAAGCGTACAAAGGGAACAGGATATACGACATCAAAAGGTTACACAAGCTTTGAGGCGAGCAGCCAAGGTTCAGTTCCTGAGTTTACTGCCAGGAGCTGTTTATATTATTTGCTCTAAAGCGGCGATTACCTTTGGTCAGTGAAACTCGTAAACAATGACTAAGGGAAAAGCAAACTGGAAATAGGAGGGATTATTTTTGGCACGACAACTGGAAAAGTTGAGGGCTAAATTTGTGAGGACAATCTGCCGGGATCTGATCTACAGATATAGTTCTTAACACTGTATTAATACTGATTGTCTATTTATACCCTGAGAAGACTGAGTTTTTACGTATTATTTGATTAGTATTGGACCACACTGGGGTTTACCAAGAAGCCAGGCAATCATGGGAAAAGTGCATTTCTGTTTTCACAGCGCCATTACTGAGGTTGAGCTACTGAGCTTATCAAAGTGCCGTGTTATCAGTGGTAATTGTGTTTAAATTTAGCCACAATATCTCTGACGGTCCTTATAAAAAACAGACCCATTACATAAGCCTGGGGACGTCTCCTAGAGCAAAGATTATAAGGGGAACCCGTGATCTGGCCACAGTCTGCCTCTAATAAGGTAAAAAAAAAAGAAACCAGTAATTGGTGGAGACTGCCACTGGTCACGTCGTAGACGAGGCACCACCGACTCCCTGAGAGGCCACTATCTAAAAACTCCCTTCCCAGCTGCTAGATAACAGCTCACGTTCACTCCCATTAATGTTTTCCTCCAAAACGGAGCAGACTTCATGTCTACGTTCAAAAAAACGGCTGCCGCACAACACGGCGTTATCGGAGGGTCTGTCTGTGATACACGCGCCTGCACCAAGGTCACGCTCTCACGTCGTCTTTCACTTCAAATAAACCCGGTGAGGATGAAAAATGGCACAAGTAGAAATAAACTAATGGATGAAATCATGCATGCACAATTTAGCGCCCTGCATATTTATTGCAAACTCTGCTAAAAATGCGTAAAATACCACAAAAACCCAAGAAGAATCCGTCTATATTCTAGATTTACGCAGTGGGGGTAATTTTTTAAGAACACTACTTTTTTAAAGTTTATTACCATGTGTGGAAACTTTTGATTAGTATAAATCTGATGTGACAATTTTCTCATACGCTGCTCTTCAAAATAAGACAATAGAACATGCAATTCAGGCAGTAGGCAGATGTGTGTTTTGAACTTTATAAATCAGGAAACGGCCACAACACATTAACCACTCGCCAACATGTGGAGTTTGTTCAATGTTACGGGGGCTTAAACTGGAACTGGACAATCAGAGGAGACTCAAACAAAGAATGAATATTTGGAAAAGCCACTTAATGCCCTCATTAGACATGGTGGAGGATGCTGTGGGAAACCTTTTAGAGTTTACGCCATGAAAAGCTCCTTGAAATACCAGGAGATTTAAAATTAAATTCTGTTGGATTCTATTGGAAGACTATAAAAACGAATCAAATTAGGGTGTTTAAGCAAGATAGTGATCAGCTATAAAGCAGCATCAGCAACACAATGGCGCACCACACACCAAATCCAGTTCTTTCACCACCGACTCAGTCCCCAGACCCCCAAATCCTAAAGCTCTGTGCGATTTCCAGCCGTCGCAGACGAAAGATGCGGACTGGAGGAAAATCGTGGGGAAATCTTTGGTCGTGGGTCTAAAGTCTTATGTCGCATAGTAAAACAGGTCCAAAAACGGTCGCTGTTAGCTTCTAGTTACCAAAGATAACCTGCAATTAACATCTGGCAGATATTTAGAATGAAAATCACACAGTGTGACAGCTGCTAAGACCTGTGTCTAATCAGAGTCAAGTTTATTTGTGTGGCACATTTCAGCAGCCAGGCGGCTCAAAGTGCTTTACATCATGAAAACAAACAAACATTAAACTGCATCAAGTGAAAACGTCAATACACATCAAATATGTTGGTCAGTATTCCTGTTATTATGGGCAGAAAGTAACTCTAAACAGGTTTTCAGTCTTGATTTAAAGGAACTCGGTGTTTCGGCTGATTAGCAGTTTTCAGGTAGTTTGTTCCAGATTCATGGAGCATAGAAGCTAAATGCTGCTTCTCCATGTTTGGTTCTGGTTCTGGGTATGCAGAGTAGACCAGAACCAGGAGATCTAAGCAGTCTGGAGGGTTGATACAGCAAAAGGTCTTTAATGTGTTTTGGTGCTAAGCGGTTCAGTGATTCATAAACTAAAAACTATTTTAAAGTCTATTCTCTGAGCTACAGGGAGCCAGTGTAAGGACTTCAGAACCGGGTCGATGTGCTCTATCTTCCTGGTTTTAGTGAGAAAGCGAGCAGCAGCATCTGGATCAGCTGCAGCTGACTGATAGATTTTTTTGGGCTGACCTGTGAAGACACCGTTGCTGTGATCAATCTGACTAAAGATAAACGCATGGATGCGTTTCTCTAGATCTTGTTGGGACATCAGTCCTTTAATCCTGGAAATGTTCTTCAGGTGATAGAAAGCCGACTTTGTGTCTTTATGTGTCTTGAAGGTGCAGGTCTGACTCCATCACTACACCCAGATCTCGGGCCTGATCAGTGGTTTGTAGTTGTAATAACTGAAGCTGCTGCTGACTCTAGTTTGTTCCTCTTTAGGTCCAAAGATAACTTCAGAAGTTTTGGCACATCCATGCATCAATTTGATCCAAGCAACCGTTCAGTGCATGGAGGGGTTCAGCGTCACCTGGTGACATCGTGTAACGTAGAGTACACGATACGAGAGACTCCACAGGTTATGAAGAGTGCCGTCCAGCAAATAAAGAAAATGATAAATACGTTTTGGATTTGTGAATCTATTCCTGTCAGACAAACTTGTCTGATCGGAGCAAACAGGCGGAGCGTCGAGGTGAACAGGTGCATCATTACCAGCTGTGTGCATGTCAAATTGCGGCTTTCATTATTGTTCTCCTATAGAGGCAGCCTAGACCAAGACTGATCAGTAGTTTGGGCCCCAACGCATTTTTTTCTTCTTGTTGGATTTTGTTTTGTTGCGCCTGCAGCGGACTTTGAGGCGCTGAAGTGGAACATTTTGCCAAACTTTTTATTTATTTATTTATTATTATTTATGAAAGGGAATTGACATTTGATTAAACAGATTCATCCAAAGAGAACTCTTTCATTTATTACTGGACTGTTTTTATTAAACGTATGTGATTGTGCTTTACTCTCGAAAGGATTTGGGATTGAAGAGTAAGGCCGGACAGCTGATTTTGTTAGTTTATATTAAATACAGATGTTGCTGTAGATGGATGACAGACGCTGATAAAGTTGCTTATTATTAAGTCCTTGATTGTTGTATTGTCGAACGTTCTAAGTAATTCATGACTAAACTGTGATCGTACAATGTGCACACGTCAAAGTTGACGTCGCACCAAAGATGATTAAATCCACGGCGCACAGTGCGTCATGAAGTAGTCTTCTAAGATTGCTAAAATATCACAGTGGAAGAAGAAGGCCATAAAGTTTAAACTGGAGAGAAGAAGGCGTAGCCGAGCTTCCAGGACTGAAGGATCAGGAGGGTTTGTGCAAAGAGGAATGGTCTGTGTGCTCCAACCTTGAGAAATGATTGTCGTATTTTGTCCCCAACTGAATAAATGTACTAAAATTAAAGGTTTCATTTTTTAAAGAATTTCAGGGACATATTATGCTGCTTAAATAGAATATGAATACATCATGGCAATAAATGTGGGTAAAGAAGAAGAAAAAACTACTCAACACATCCAGTAGCAGTACTTTTGCACGGTTCTTTTTCTGATTACCTGCAAGCTCTGAAATCCCCAGAGTGTTAATTAAATTAAAATTCTCCCGTCGTGTGTCACAGCTCACCTGCAGTGAAGGCTCTGTGAAACTGAAAAATATCCTCTCCTCTCAGCTCCTCGGCAATTTGACCAATCTTCTGTCTGACTCCCTCCAGTTTGCCCTCGGCCTCGTTCAGAATCGGGGGACGCTCTGCATCGGGGACGCTTTGTGGCCACAGAAAAACAAAAATTAAATGACCTTTAACTGGAAATCAGAGCTGGTTTATGGCTCTGTGCATACAAACAGAGCTTTTACCTCCCAGGGGAGTTGCTGTAGTACTAGAGCTAATTCAAGTCTAACCCCTATAATCAGAAAATTAACAATTTCATCTTAAATACAGCAAACTATTTTATACAATGGGAACTAAAATAAAAAAAAAATTAGCCATAAAAAACTATTTAAAATAACATTTTCTGTAGACACACTTATGCTCCTAATATTACAAGCCTTAATAAATAAACTTTTCTCCAAAGTCTTTAGCTTTTTTGGGCTCTATTACAAATAAGAACTTTATTAACAAAGATTAAAGCATTAAATGTCTTGTTTAAGCACAAAGGTGACAGAAAATGTCCTAACTTTAATATCCAACTCTTTCTTTTGAATGAAACAGAAATTTACAGACATCAACTCTTCAGTTAAAATTAAAATTTTCTCTGAAAATTGGCTCCGTCTTTGCAGGGTTGGGTCAATTTCTTAAAAATTATGATATTTCCACAAAGCAATTATATTATGCATCTACTGCCTTTAGACCTCCCTCAGTTGTTTTGCTTTAAAACGATTCAACAAAGCTCAGGATTCCTTGTCATGTTCAGGTAAAAGATCTTCCTTCAGCAGGGTGAACATCAAGAGGATGGGGATGGGGCAACATGGCAACAAGAAGATGCTATCCGGGGCAACATGGCTCAAGGCAGGAATTAGTTTTTATTGAAGATGAGTTTGAGGATGATGGCTTTATTTTATTTACATAGATAATGGTTGAGAATAAGATTCCTAAAGCAGACTTTGAAACAACCTCAGCTGAGGAGCTGTCTTATGATAACCTGCGAGCTGAATTTTCGCCGTATGCGTGCGTTCACAAACACGCAAAAACCCATCCTGTCAAATGTTCGGGCCGAACCAAGAACAGTTCGGACCAATCACGTGGCAGTATTATGGTTTACATAGGGGACATACAGCTGTGATGAAAGTAATAGCAGCCGAGCTCACAGCCGATCAAAATAAGCACGGCAGCGCAGGAGGACGCACCAAACATCACAGGACATCCAGGAAACGCTTACTGGCTAATATGTGATTCAGGCATAAGCTGGAGATGTGAGAAGAGCAGAGGCATGTGTTACATGTGAAATGGCTCAAACTGTGGGGAAATGTCCGAATTTTCCTTCACAAGGTCCTGGGAACAGAACGACCACAGATCACTGTGTTCTGTCTATGCAGTGAGTGTACTGAAGGATTAGAAGAGAAGCAGGAACTATTGGTATAAATGATGTTAATGCTGAGTTTGCTTGTTTGTTACCTGATTTTACATCTGCCCTAACGGAGGTAGAGAACAAAAACTAAAAACATTGGCCCTAAATGTAGTGGTTACCCTCTACGGGCCCATAAATAACTGGGGTGGATGACAACTAACTTCCTGGTATATTCAGCATATCATCAAGGATTCTGATACACATGCATTCAAATTGCATGGCCAAAGTGAAAAAGACATTCATTTTTCACTGTTTTGTGTAAATTTGCTGTTTGAGACAAAAAGATGAGGGCAAACCGGAATAGCAAAAGGTAAAAACCTTTCTAAGAGAATACACCTACCTGGTCACTCTGTGCAAAAGAAAAATGGCCCTCTTGCTTTCAATGGTGACGTCTCGGCTGATCTTAACGAGGCGCTCGTGCTTGTCGTGCCTGGTGTCGAGCTCCTGCTGGAAAACTTCGAAGACGGAGAGAAAGTTTTCACCTTCATTGCTAAAAACAGACGCAAGCATTACAAGAGCGGAGTCAAACTGCTAGAGATGCGCTTACCTTTAAAGGCAGCGATGACTGGCGAGGCCGAGTTGGCGTGCACGTCCCGCTCCTGTGCAGCTTCAGCATTTCTCCGTGACCATCCCTCACCTGACGCAATGCAGAAAAGAAGGGATGCTGGATGATTAATACTTAAAAGTTGCTATCATTTCTGTCAGCTTAACTTGATCAATTAAGAGTGCAATAATACAGCATTTTTTCTCACCTTACACCAGAGCTTGCAGTTTTTTTAATAGTGAGCGCTGAAACCTGGTAAAGTTGTAGATTAAGCCCTATAAACTGCTGCCAATGACTTTTCAATACCAGGGCATCTCTTTTAGTGCATGATGACCTCTAACCTGAGCATAGAGCTGTGCGATTTTCCCAAAAATTGCGACATATTTCAACTATAATTGTAATTAAGATTTCATACGCTTGTAAACAAGGACTATTTAAAACAAGAATTGTAATTGTTTTTATTAATCACAATATTATTAATCAAGGGAATAGCTTTGTGCGTTAGGCATCAGTCCTTGTTGAACATAAAGTGCAACCAACACAAAGTCTATCTGTTAAACAGTTTGACCGCTACTTAATGCTGTGGTGACATTCCTGAACGTTTCTGGTAAAAACGTGTTAATTAAATAAACTCTAAAAAAAATACAATTAGTTTATCTCACTCTTGCAACTCTCTTCCCTTCCATATGGAGACAAACCCACGTTAAACACATTACCGTCACCTAAAGCATGCGTTTTATCAATTGTTACATAGCCAAAAATTGCAGCCCTCTGCTATTTGGAAATCGTGTTTGCTTGTTTTTTTAAATTGTGATTATACTGCAAATGCGATTAGTTGTCCTCTCCAGCCCTACCTGAGCATGGTGCTTTCTTTGTTTTTTGTTTTGTTTGTTTTGCCTATGTGATTAGGTTCTAAGCCTTTACCGCAATACTGCAACCCCAAAGGACAGCTTAGATGCAATAAATTCTATTATTTAAGTTGTCACACAGCCATGCTTTGATTGTCGGTTATACCGTACATTTTGAAATGAGCAGGAACTCTCACTGCCCTTGATGTATAGTTTTGGGTCCAAGTTGCTCAATGTCAGAGAGAGTTAGCTTGATAATTGGGATAGCGTGATAATTGAAATGACAGAAAAAAAGTGATAATCTGAATGAATCACAATTATCGCCATTTCTCTCACCAACAATAACACTGCTGCTTGCATGTTTTCATAATATTGTGTAGTAACACTAATCAATATTCTCCTTCCACTTCCTGATTCTGCACTGCCTATTCTTCATCTGGCACATAAGATAAAAAAAAAACTACACCTGAATCTGTATATCTACACAACCTAAGATAACGTAACATCGAGCTTAAATGCACACCGAATGCAGCAGTGAGAACATACATTTTCAAATTGCAGTATTTAGTAATGGATTAATAAATACACTTTACAATCTTCTTCTTCTTTAATAATTCAATATAAAATGTGCAATTACAAAAAAGGTTGTATAAATTGGATTGATGATTGTATGATTTAAATGGTCATTTTGAAATGGTTGTATTTCTTTTTCAGTGACTCTCCTGGTCCTCCACAGTAAGACAGACAAGCAGTTAAAACATTGATGGCTGAAATTAGCCAAGACAAAAAACGTTATTCCAAAAGATGAGTTACAAGTGAGTGGTGGAATTAAACAGCGTATCCTAGTTATCTAATTTAACTCGCTTAAAAACAAACATTATTTATATTCAGACTTACCTTCTCGCTTATTCATCCCTTTAGCGGAACAGTTTATGTTTTCTACTCAAATATAAAGTCGGTTCTCCACTAGACAGTCTACTGTGATGCTAACTGGTTAGCTTTCTCTCTCGGCGCGGCAGACAAAATGCAACCGGTAGCTTATTTCTTTATTTCACGCGTCGGGTTTTTCTGGGACTAAAGGACAAAACTCTCCCCCTCATTCCCTAACATCTCCCGGGTCGGTAGACAAACAAAATAAACTCTTGCCACTCATGAAAGCCAAACAATTGTGGGCTATTTCTTTCTGGAAAACAGGCATTCATGCGGTAATCTCGGGTCTTCTGCGCCGTTTACACGCGTATCAGAGAAACGCAGCGTAGTGCATCATGGGAAATGTAGTTCAATGAGGTCGGATATTTAACCTGCGTTCCCCACTGAGCTATATGTATTATATAGCTCAGTGGCGTTCCCATAGCCGTTTTCCGATTAATTAATTTTTCTATTGGTTTGTTTGTTTTTTTGAGATGGTTTCTTAATTCAATACAATAATTCAATACAACAAATATGGCTTTAGTTGGGGTTTTTTGTTAATTTATTTGTTTTGGTGTTTTTTTGTATTGTATTTTATTAAAATATTTTTTATTGAAAATTCTGTGATAAATCAAACAAAGCAAATGTTATAAAGATCACTTGAAACATACTGAGCCCAAATTATTCTTACTCCAAAAATAGCTTCAGATGTAAAAGTTATTTTAATTCAGTCGTTTACAGGAAATTAGTCAAGCATCTCAGAGAAGAAGAAAAAAACAAACAATATAAAAAGCTCAGAAAATCTGAATCAAATTATTCATCTGTTTTTATATACAATTTATTAATATAGCACGTCGAAAAGTTCTGAATAATCGATGGAAAAATCTCCCTTGGTGTTATTTTAATCAAATCCTTCTAATAACTGCTAAGGAGCTTTTTGCATGTTTTCACTAGCATTTTGAAAGTGCGTTTCTGGGGATGCCATGATCACTCAAATATTTAGCTCCCTCCACGGATTCTCTATCAGACTCTCTGGTCTGGACAGGCTGGGCCACACCAGGACATAAATATCACTTAGTCAGAAGAAACATGGTGTTGGTAAAATGAAAGACTTAGAAATAAATCTGCCAGGGGTTTAATTAGTTTTGGGCTTAACTAAACATTTGTCTTAAACTGTATATTAAGATTCAAATGTAAATAAATATATAACGGTGAAAGCAAAAGTTTATTAACAATAAAATGCTATTAAAAACGAACGAGTAAGCAAGTAGTTTTTTTCCACATAGTAAATTGACAATATAATCATAGACTTTTGCGATTTTACATTTGGTTAACACTTAACACATTTTTAAATATGATTATTCTGTGATGGTAAATATCCTCCAGAACAAAACAAAAAAACCTCCCTCCCACTTCTGTGTGATCAGAGTATCTTCAGCATAGATGAGGTGGCTCAGTTACATCGGAATACTTTAGGGCAGGGGTGTCAAAGTCCAGTCCTCAAAAGCCGGTGTCCTGCAACTTTTAGATCTGTCCATGGTCCGACACACCTGAGTCAAATAATCAGGTCCTTAAGCAGGACTCTGGAGAACCTGTCTGCATACTAAGGAGCTATTCAGCCATGTTAGCAGAGTCATTCTTTAACACAGCATACAACGTGACATCATGAGACTCACACAGGTTGAGGCTTTCGTGGTGGACCTCCTTTGTTTGAAGGACACACCCTTTATTGAACAAGAGTGTCTTAAATTAGACAGGTCACGTGATGTGACACACAATAATCCAATAATCCAATAATGATAAAAACAACAAATGAGAGCATAAAAACATTCATGTCAACACCCCCACTTGCTCACATTTGGGTAACTTTCTTTGACTCTTAATATTTCTACCAAAATACATTCATGTTACACCAAACATAAACATTTCATACTTCCTCAACTTAATCTTTGTTGCTGGTTTAGTTAGTACATCTGCAATCATTTCATTAGTTGGACAGTACTCTAGAATGACTTTTCCTTCATTTACAACTGATCTGACAAAATGATATTTAATATCAATATGTTTACATCTTTGTCTATACACAGGATTTTTGGCTAAGGATATGGTACCCTGATTATCCTCATAAATCTTAGCTAAATAATCCTTACCGTCCATGTTGAACAACAGTTGTTTCAAGTATAAGCATTCCTGTACAGTAACAGCTAATGCCATGTACTCTGCTTCACATGTAGATAGAGATACTGTAGGCTGTCTTTTGGTCTTCCACGAGACCAACGGACCATCTCTGTTTAGACTCATACAGTAACCTGTTGTACTTCTTCGATCTGTTACATCGCCTGCCCAATCGGCATCACTGTATGCATATATAAGGTTATCACAGGCACCTTTTCTAAAACATAGTACTTTATCTTGTGTGCCTCTTAGATACCTAAAAACATGCTTTACAGTTTTCCACTGTTCTGTGGTTGGGTTTGCAAAGTACTGTGACAGCTTGCTTACAACATAGCTTAAATCTGGTCTTGTACATGTTGACAAATAGATTAAGCTTCCTACTGCCTCCCTGTATTTTCTGACATCATTCATTACTTCAGCATTATCAACATAGTTAAGTTTCTGCTCACAAGGGGTAATTCGTGGCTTACAGTTCAGCATGTCAAACTTTTCCAATATTTTCTTCACATATTTTGACTGTGACATTTTAATACTTTCAGCATCTCTTTCAAAGTCAATGCCAAGAAAATGTGTCAAATTCCCTAAGTCCTTCATCCTAAATTTGGAGTCAAGTTTTTCTTTTATATCTCTAAGGATATTCATATCACTGGCAGCAATAATCAAATCATCGACCCATATAATGATAAATACAGTTTCATTATCAGTAATCATTGTGTAAACACAATGATCAGCAGGGTTTTGAACAAACTTGATTTCACATAAATAGTCATGCAACATTGTGTTCCAGTTCCTGCCTGACTGTTTAAGTCCATAAAGAGATTTTTGCAGTTTATACACCAGTCTCTTATTTTCTTGAGATTCCTTCTTATAGCCCTCTGGTTGTTCAATATAAAGTTCACATTCAATTGGGGCATGTAAATATGCTGTCTTTACATCCATCTGGTGAACAAACATGTTCTCCTGTGCCACCTTTTGCATCAACACTCTGATGCTTGTCATGCTAGCAGTTGGTGAAAAGGTTTCATCATAGTTCATACCTTTCTTTTGACTGAATCCTCTAGCAACATATCTAGCCTTATATCTGTCTGAACCATCACTATTCTTTTTGATTGCATATACCCATTTACCACCCACTACAGTTTTACCCTCAGGTAAATTGGTCAGGGTAAAAGTAACATTGTCCTTTAATGATTTCATTTCCTCATCCATTGCCGTAACCCATTCTTTTACATTTACAGATGTTACAGCTTCCTTATAGGTTTGAGGTACTCCACTTATCATTCTGTAACAATAATCAATGTTAGCTATCTGTTCTTCATCATCAATGCCACATACATAGTCATCTAAATAACCTGGTTTCTTTCTTTCTCTGACAGGGTATCGCCCCTCAGGTTCTTCATGTCTTGTTGTGTCACTGGTACTCGCCATTGGTTCTTCCTCTGTGCTCATTTTATGGTCAGAAACGTTTTCTGGATCAGCCTTTGAAGTTTTGGTTGCTCTGGGATTAATTCTAATCAAATCATCATCATCCAAAGTTACATCCTTCTCTTTTTTCTCTCTGGATACAAAATCCACAAGCCTATGTTTCTGGATTTTCCTGCTGTTTGGATAGTACACCATATAGGCTGGACTATTCTTGTCATATCCTATAAAAATGCCTTTTTCACACCTTGAATCCAGCTTCCCTTTCTCTTGTTTGTAAGTGTAACACACACATCCAAACTTGTGCATCCTAGAAATGTTAGGCTGTCTGTCCGTAAACATGAAATAAGGCGTTTGGTTTGTGCGATTATTAAAACATCTATTTCGCACTACAGCAGCTGTCTGAACTGCATACGGCCATAACATTTTTGGTATCTCACCATCAATTAACATACATCTAGCCATGTCAAACAAAGTTCTCCAATTTCGTTCTGCCGTGCCATTTTGATGTGGAGAATATGGTGCAGAGGTCTCATGTCTGATACCGTTTCTGCTCAGTAATGCCTGATACTCTTTTCCTGTGAATTCTGTACCATTGTCTGACCTCATACATTTTATCTTCCCATATGGAGCCATGTCAGCAATAAACTTTTCAGTAGCTTGTACTGTGTCACTCTTGTTTTTTAAAAAGTATACAAAGACTGCACTGGAATAATCATCTGAGAAGGATAATGCATATCTGTGACCATCTTTGGACATTGGATCTATAGGTCCTGCTAAATCTGTGTGGACCATTGCTAGCGGTTCTTTAGCTCTTGCATCTGGCTCCCTGTTCCTAGTTTGAACAAATTTTCCTTTTGTGCAAACTTCACAATATGGCTTCGGTTCACCTTTCCCTTTAATTTCCATGCCTTGAACAACATTTTCTAGCTTCAGTACATCTCTGAAATTGCAATGTCCAAGAATCTCATGCCAACTTTGTAAGTCATAACATTTTTTACACTGATCACCACATTCATTGTCCATAGTTTGTAAGTAATACAATTTGTTACATACGTGAATGGGGATCTTGGTATTGCCTCTGAGAAGAACGTTCTTTCCTTCTTTGAAGATCACCGTTTATCCGCTGGATGTTGCAGCTTTCACTGAGAAGATGTCTTGCGGATATGAAGGGATGTATAATGCGTTCCTCAGCACTGTTTTAAGACGTCGACCTCTACTGTCGATCAAACACACTTCCGCGTCTCCTCGTTGCTTAGCAACCCCAAGACACCTTGATCCATCTGCTAATTCCATGCAGTGCGTCTCGGCCTGGAAACTCCCATCAAGCTTCCGAAACTTCCTGATGTCGGTGATTATGTGCGATGTCGCACCAGCGTCCACCATCAGACCTGTCCTGTTGATGTCGTCCACTCGCGTGTCAGCGTCGCTCACCCGGAAAGCAAACTCTTTGTCGCCGTCCATCTCTTCGGCTACTTTCCGTGCGTTGTCTCGTTGTTTTCTCCGTCTGCAGGTTGCGTTGCTGTGACTGTTATTCTTACAGTAACTGCACCATTGCTTTCGCTGGCAGGTTCTGCTTATGTGGCCTTTACTCCCACATTTAAAACACACAATGTCACAACTTCCTGCTCCAGGATCATTTGCACCTCGTGGTGCGCATTTCGTGCCAAAATGTGCCTTAGCTTTCATCACATTGTCCTCAGATACTGTGGCCAAGGACGGATTACGGACCGGGCCAGTGGCGCCAGCGCCCAGGGGCCCTCTGGGGCCAGGGGCCCCGGGGGTTGCCCGAGACCAAAACTTTTTCAACATATACGATACAATAAATTGTTATTTCATAGGGCGTCTGATGAAAACAAGGAGGGAGTGGGGACCCCTGACATTTGGCTACCAAGGGCCCTTTGAAGGCTGGGGTGGCGAGTGGGGGGGTACTTCCTACCAGGGCCCTCTGACTAACCACAGGCCCTTAGGGTGCTTTTAGCGGGCTCCACAGCTGCTCCTGCTAGTCAGCCATGGGCCCTGATGAAAGCACCCTCACCCTGGAACGTTGGTAAGAGTGGATGTGGTTGTGGAAGGGCCCTTGCCCTGCTTTTGGGCCCCTTATGAAAATGGATGAGGGATGGGGGTGGAGGATATTTTCAGCAGGCCCTATAACTACCAGGGCCCCTAGCCCTGCTTTTGCCTTATGACAATGGATGGTGTGGTGGGCCTCTGACTGATTTTGAGGGCCCCTACCAGGGGCCTCTGACTTACCACATGCCCCGGGTAAGGGTGCTTTTAGCGGGCCCCACATGGATCCCAGCTAGTATGCTTAAAAGAGGTGGACTCTAGCTCGATCCACATGTAGTGTTATCGCTAATGGCGTACCGCGTACCGTCATATCACGTGGTACGAGGCAGGGCAAATATGCGTTTTCCTCCTCTCTTTCGCTGTACGTTACCCTTGGTTTTACTCAGTAAAACTACCGCTTTTTCTAAGTCTAAGACGTCTCCTAACCATGGTTTTTAAACATTGTTGTTATGGAACGTGCAACAGCGACTCGAGGTACGCTGATAGGCCGCATATGAAGGATGTTAAAGCCGCAAGCGGCGTCGATCGGCCCTCGCAGCCAAGCGCAGCTCCGGCCTATTGGCCACCGCTGCGGTGGGGGGCCGCCGGCGGGGTTCGCGCACCGAAACGGTGCCTGCCGGCCAGCTGACTGGCGGGGTTTGCGCACCGCCGGCCGCTCCCCACCGCAGATGCTGTCACGCATTTTCGTCCACCGGGCGATTCCCACAAACGCGTTCGGCAGCGCTCCCCCATGACTCACAAAAAATCTGGTGCAGACCGGTCAATGCAGCGAGGAGATACAGCCGTTGGATAATAATGCATTTGGCCACCGGACCGGACTAAATTGCTCGGCGGGCCGGACAATTTATACCGATTCCTGGACGGTGATTACAAACAGAAAAAAAAAACGGCCGCTGACACCATGAACGCCGAGCAGGGGAAAAACATCGACTTACCGTTCTATCAACTCGGCCCGTTTTCCAGTCTTTCTAAGCCCTCAACACTCAAGCCATCGTTTGAGCTGAACGTTGGTATGTTGTTCCACAGTTATACCAGTAAAATGGGCGCCTGGACATCCTCTTGTGATAGTTTAACAGCTGAAAAGTCGGTCCTATCGTTGTATCTGTTGCATGTGAATTGGCTGGTTGCTACGTGCGCTCTCACACCGTTTGTCCTACCTTAGCGGCAAGGGGCATTGCTCATGAGATGGTGACGTCACGTGCGCGGTACGCCATTGTAACTGCACGGATCTCAGCATGGATCTCAGACATGTCGTCAATGACAAGACTTCAAATAACAAATGTGTCACTTGTGATGTGTTAATTGTAAAATGAGACCTGTGTTTTACCATAGTAACAACCGGGGCTAAAAAAGGGGGAGAAAAAAGTGCTCTACCAAGTGCGATGTGTAATAAATTGGAGTAAAGAGAGAGCAACGGTCTTAAACTCTGGCATGAATGCAAAAGTGCTGTTTCAAACAGATCCGAATTACAAGCAAATTCTACCCAGTAGCACAATTTTAATTTGGAGACAGATGATGAAACAACAAGTAGTTTTATTGTAGTAGCTGTGGCTGCGTATGTGTGTTTGTAACCCTGATATTATGTTCATTGGAAAACATGTTTTTTTCAGCTTATTCAATGTTTTTTTCCTTATTTCCTCACAATTTGGACCTAACATGTTTCATAAGCCTGCTGTAAAACACTCGCACTTAATATGTATTTACAATGATAAAACGTAATTTAATACTGCAATTAACACAGCATTTTTAATATAGCCAACTCAATACCTTCCCTCATATCTGTCTTCCTCTCCATGCCTCTGTCACACACATGCACACAGCATGCATTTTTTGTAGTAGATAGTGGCTGCCCCTCCCCCACTCTCTCACTCAATCTAAACCTTAGCAAGTTGTTAATTTCATTGAACATATTGACAGTGTTTCTGATTGCGCTTAGTTTCAACAATTTAATTCTCTTTGCATTTTTGAATTTACATCATTTGAGATCGTGTGCATATAGCTGCACCTAGTATTTCTGCTAGGTTTCATTGAACTCTGGCTACACCGTGGCTAGCTACTCCTCTGGCTACTCCGTGGTCGTGGCACATTAAGCCACCAGTGGCTTAATGTGCCACGACCAGGCTTGCTATAATTGTCCAGAAAGACGTAAAGCGACAAACCGCTTCAATTTATTCACAATCCACAATAGACCAGTTCATTGTTATTGTTTTGATGCGGGTTTTTCGCGCATGCGCGCCGGACCGGTAGGCAAAAGACGAACACAATGGCAACGCAAACAGAGAAACTGACGAGTTCTCCACGTATTTTTCTTCTTTAGATAACGTACTACAAGATCGTTTTAAGAGTAAGTTGATGGTTGATGGTATCAGATTGCCAGATCCACACAGCAAAAGCCTGAAGGGACGGAGCGAGTCTGAAATGCTGGCCAGGGGTTTCGTACCGCGACACAGCTGCTTTATAAACACGCAGGCCAGTACGGACAAGAGAGCACGAAAGCCCCTGAAACCACTGGACGGCTACAATTATTTTATATCAGGAAAAAGGCTCCAGCAACGCCCGCGTCGCCATGAGGGATTAAGAGGTCAGAAAATGGATGGATGGATGTTCAGACATGTTTGTGCAACAGCACAAAGCGGCGTCGGACACAGACCGCGTCTCAGCAGAGGCCCGGTAGGTTAAAAAAAAAATTTTTTCACTACGGATTATTTAGGTGTTTTTGTCTTGTTAAAATGGGTGGCGGTGTCGGCGACATTGCAGAGTAAACACAGAAGTACTAGCAGCAGCAGCTTACTGCTGCTACTGCTGCTGCTACTGCTGCTAGCAGCAGTAGCAGCAGCAGTAGCAGCAGCAGTAGCAGCAGCAGTAGCAGCAGCAGTAAGTAAGCTACTGCTGCTAGCAGCAGTAGCTTACTTACTGCTAGCAGCAGTAAGTAAGCTGCTAGCAGCAGCTTACTTACTGCTGCTTACTTACTGCTAGCAGCAGTAAGTAAGCAGCAGTAAGTAAGCTGCTGCTAGCAGCTGCTTACTTACTGCTAGCAGCAGTAAGTAAGCAGCAGTAAGTAAGCTGCTGCTAGCAGCTTACTTACTTACTGCAGTAAGTAAGCAGCAGTAAGTAAGCTGTAGCCGCTGCTGCGTAAACACTACTCGGGCCGGAGAAGCCGCTGCTGCTGCTTCAGACAATGGCTGCTGCTGCTGTAGCAGCCGCTTCTGCGGCCCGTGTAGCGATCATCACCTCCCCTCCGCCGCTATTTAAGCAGAACAATGACTAGAGCAGAATAAAGTTGTATTTACCGGAGATGAAGTGTAGACTGCAAATTCTGTCGTAGTATGATCGCTCCCCCAGTCCATCTGCCTGCGCTCTTTTCATTGAAAATATCCAATTCTTTCTGCGTCCTTCCTCCTTCGGTAAACGACAGAAACGTACATCCAACGATTTGGAATGCCTCTGTGTGCAACCGGGAGCACAACAAGTCGTAGGCATTGCTTAGATTACAAAAATAAACGAACTAAAAGTACGCTCTAAATCACCCGTTTTGTCATGTTGTAGACGAGAGCAGCTCTGTTTTTGCCTACCAGCGGGACCCGGAAGTAGCGCGGACGTCACGCGTTACGTCACGCGTGAACTGGTCTATAGCATGGTTTGTAAACTTTTTGGGGGGGGGGCGGGGAGGGGCCCGGGGGCCCAGACTACCCTTAATCCGTCCCTGACTGTGGCACGCATATTTTCAATGTCTTCAAAACTTCTGAGTTTTGTCTTAAACTCTGCAAAAGTCAAGTTCTCACCATCTTCGCTTTGAGTGATATAAATAGCAAATGTCTTAAATGTACCTGGAAGTCCTTTCAAGACCATGGCGATCAGAAGTCCATCGCTCAGCTCCTCACCTGCACTCCTTAACGCGGTGATTGCGGTCTCAGCTCTGATGATGTACTCCGTCACTGTCTCGCAGGATGATTTCTGCAATGAAGTCAGCTCGGTATACAGGTTAATCACTCTGGGCTTTCCTTTTCCGGCATAATGTGTCCGCAAGATTCTAAGCGCTGCACGTCCGTCATCTGCTGCATCATGCATGACGAGTGATAGATTTTTGTCATCCAAAAACTGAATGAGCTCTGCATACGCCTCAGCGTTTTTCTCTTCATCGTCCTCATCGGGGGTGGGTTCCTTCAAAATTGTCTCTTTCAGCCCTTGCAATCGAAGATGTCCTAAAAACTTTATCTCCCATAGTTCGTAATTTTTCTCGTCTCCATCAAAGAGAAGCCTTGACCAGCGGCTGTGCGGCAAGTCTTTTTCTCTTCTGTTCATTTTCCTTGTTTACTTACACAGCGGGTGTTCACTGTCTGTCGGGACATTTACCCGTTTCTTCATTGATCCTGGGCCCATAACCTGTTAGCAGAGTCATTCTTTAACACAGCATACAACGTGACATCATGAGACTCACACAGGTTGTGGCTTTCGTGGTGGACCTCCTTTGTTTGAAGGACACACCCTTTATTGAACAAGAGTGTCTTAAATTAGACAGGTCACGTGATGTGACATACAATAATCCAATAATGATAAAAACAACAACAAATGAGAGCATAAAAACATTCATGTCAACAAGCCATTTGAATCAAACGTGTTGGATCAGGGAAACCGCGAAAAGTTACAGGATACCGGACCTCGAGGACTGGAGCTTGACACCCCTACCTTAGGGTGATGTTGTGGCAACTGAGGAAGGTTTGCAGATTAATTCCAGGAGCACTTCCAGTGTTGGGGCGACGGATGGACCTCAAAACGCTGAAGAAAGACACCGATTTGATCGATTTTATATCCTTATTACTTCTTAAGCGGAAAAGAGTAAAGCAAATTTGAAGAGATTTATAGAATAAAAGAGCAAAAAAAATCCCAAACCATCAACATGTAGCCAAGCTGAGGGTATTTAAATAACTGAACCATTTCGCACAAGGCTGTTGCATTTCAGTTCAACGGATTCCACGTGTTTCGAATGGTCATTTGTCCGACCGTCCTTGAAGGTAGCGCGGGGGGCGGGGCTTGTTATAATACGTCACACTGGGCAGTGCCAGTAAGAAGAAACAGTCCACACACACGTAGCTGCGACATACGGCACAGCGAAATCAACAGCTAGCCCGCTGAAATGCCTCCCGGAGACCGCGACCCACCCCTCGATACTCGTTCGCGGGAGCCCGTTATTGTTTTTACTTCACCGGCAGGACGCGCGGAGGCGGAATGAGTGCGGCAAAATGCCGGCCTTTTGAGTTTTATTCACCCGTTTCCCTGGGCGCTGTGCGGCAGAGGCAGCGGGTCTTTTTCCAAAGTTGACGGTTAGCAGCAGGGCGCGTGTGAAGGATCGGACTTAAAGGAGCCGCGCACCCCCCACCACCGCCACCGCTGCAGCCTCCCAACATGGAGAAGAAGCAGAGCGACCTGGACCGCGACCGGCAGTACTGCGAACTTTGCGGGGAAATGGAGAACCTCTTAAAGTGCGGTCGGTGCCGGAGTTCCTACTACTGCAGCAAAGAGCACCAGAAACAGGACTGGAAGAAGCACAAGCTGACTTGCAAGGAGGTGGACAAGTCTCTCCTTCCTAAGCAGAAGCCCGGCGAGGGTCCGCCGCCGGGGAACAGCAAGAAACACCGAGAGAAGAGAAGCTCGGAGCCGGCGGATCCTGCACCCTCGCCCCTGGCCCCAAGCACAGAAGCACCTGCTGACGGGGAGGAACAGGGCGAAGTGGGGTCCGACGTCCCCGCCACGCCTATGCCCAACGGCCAGACCAGCCTCTCCCCTCAGAAACTCGCCACGGAGTACATCGTCCCCTGCATGAACAAGCACGGCATCTGCGTGGTGGACAGCTTCCTGGGCGCGGAGACCGGCTTGGGCATCCTGGAGAACGTCAAGGGTCTGTACAACACGGGCCGGTTCACAGACGGCCAGCTGGTCAGTCAGAAGAGCGACTCCACGAAGGACATCCGGGGGGACAAGATCACGTGGATCGAGGGCAAGGAGGACGGCTGCGAGAAGATCAGCTTCCTGATGAGTCGGATGGACGACCTGATCAGACACTGTAATGGCAAGCTGGGGAACTACACGATAAACGGGAGGACAAAAGTGAGTACGAGACGGCAGGTACAGACACCCGACACACCGGTGCTGTCAGGGAATGGGCTGCTGAACACGTGGTTGGAGCAGGAAACGTAAAAACCCACGCAGCCACCGGGAATTATGCCTCATTTCATGCACCGATCCAGTCTGTTAACCGGAGTTGACTGTGTAGGGGAGATAAAAGTCCTGCCCGGGTGATTCACTTTGCACAAAGAATTAGAGAGACCCACTCAGCGTGGAAGTGTAAAGGGAGGTTTGTAGGAAGCCACGTTATGAGTCAAGATGCACTAAACAGGGTTTATTTAGCGGGGAGGGGTGGCTAATACCAATATTTAGTTTTTCCTTTTAAAGTTTCTACCTGCAGATTTTGAGTTGATTTTTCTAATTATTTTTCAAAATACTTCATAAAAGAACGTATGAGCTCCCAAGTTTTGTTGCTTCTAATTAGGGGCGCACCGATATGAAAATTTGGGCCGATATTGATACTAATACTTCTGTTATGTCCATATCACATATTACATACATCTACGTTTCTGCGGTGATCAAATTTTGAAAACTACGCTAACTGAATTTCTGAATGTAGGTTATAGTCTAGACCTGTCATCAATAATTTGTCGCCCCACCTATAGGAAGGAACCCCCCCCCCCCCCCAAAAAAAAAGAATCAAAACTCTCCCCTCATTGGAGAGTGTAAAAAGTATGATTTGTCCATAAAATTCTTATAAGCCGTGAAAAGAAGGCTACTGCTCTACGTGTCGTATAGGGCTGCACAATTAATCGCATTTTCAATATAATCACAATTAAAAAAAATGCAATTTTCAAATCGCAAAGGTCTGCAATTTTTGCCTATGTAACAATTCGTGAATCAGACGCGTCCTTTAATGTCGGTAATGTGTTTAAAGTGGGTTTGCCTCCACATGGAAGGGTGGAGAGCTTCAGCAGTGAGATAATCTAATTTTATTACTTGTTTTAGAGTTTGTATAATCAAACTGTTTTACCAGAAACTTTCAGGAATCTCACCATAGCATTAAGCTCTGGTCAATAAGTTTAATACATAGACTTGCTTGTTGGTTGCACTTTATGTTCAACAAGCATTGATGTCCAACTCAATTAAAAGCTGTTCTATTGAATAATATTCTGATTAATAAAAAAAATTAAGTTCTTGATTTAAATAGTCCATGTTTACAAACATCTTTATCTAGAGGCCATTTTTGGTGCTTGTGGTTAATGCAGAGAAAAGTCAAAAAACAAATCTCAATTTTGGTGGAAATATATTGTAGGCAGAACACAATCATTTCTGCTCTGAGTTGAGCCGCAGTGGGTCTTTTAGCACCTAATCTGCACAGCGATGAAACAAATTGATTTGTTGTTTGTATATGTTTAAAAAGACATGATAAATTAAACTGAAAAAACAAATTGCATTAAATCGCAATATTAAGATATAAAATCGCAATTAGATTATTTTCCAAAATCATTCAGCCCTAGTGTCCTTATCATTATAGAAAATAAAAAAAGAAATGTATTCTTACAGCAAATAACTTTAAACTTGTTTGTTTTTTTAGTATCTAAAACATCTAAAGAGTATCAACATGCTTGCAATTTGCAAAATTAAAAAAACTAAATTTCTCAGTGACATCATACTTGTAAATATGTTCATATTTACAAAGAAAGTAGATCCTCACACAGTCACAACGTGCATAAGCAATAAAGTCTTTGTTGCTGTCAGTTGCTTTAGCGGATTGTAGACGACACGTTTGTTTCTGAGTTTCTCAACCAGATCTTCTTGAAGCTCGTTAGCAACGTTGTTTATATGTCGGGCGACAGTATCCTTGGACAGAGGGATAGTTTTTATTGTTTCCTCATCCAGCCAGACAGCAACCATGCTAGTGTAGGTTTTTTTTTGTATGCCACTTTATACGATGCCAGCAGTAGGGTTGGGCAATAACAATATATATCGATCGATAGATGTATATCGATGATAGAAAAAATGTCAATAAAAAGTTCAATAGAAGAACAGTTTTCCTTCCTTTTGCATTCTCGCCATGTAGGTTGATATTACGCCTTTACATCCTCCCAACCAATCACAACGCAGACCCAGTAATGCTCCGCCCCCTTCAAAGTTCAGGAGAGCTCGCATTCTTTTTTAAGAACTTGCAAAGTTGTTTGAATAATGGGTTGAGTTTGAATAAAGTGGCCTGAACTTAAATGTTTTGAATTAGTTGATTATTGTCCATATCGATCAATATGATTTCTATGTTGTAGATATGCTTGTTTCTCTATACCGGCCAGCCCTAGCCTACAGTGCTCACTGGTTTACTGAAGTTGCTCACAAAGTGGGATGAATGTTGGCTATATTCGGCACATTTTCGCTGAAACACTGAAGCGGCTTATCAGCGTTATTGTCTTCAAGCGACGCCTTAATTTATTCGGCTTCAAGCTGTCAGCTACCAACATTTCTAGACACAGTAAACGCACCAGAGTGTGTTTCTCACGGCGGTCTCAGGGAAGCCAAGCGCTACATACGCTTCGTCCTGTTTCCTCGTCTTACGTTTTGGATCGTCTCATTGTGTCTGGCCATGCGTGCACTCTGACAATGAGAGCGCCACACTGCCAGCTACTGTAGTGGATGTGCAATTAACACTTTATTCTAGTACGGTAAAAACAAAATAAAGCATTTTCGACCCCGGGGCCACGTCTGACTTCTCAGTGGTCTTGACCATTTGAGAAGTACTGGTCTAGACTTACACGCAGCTTTTCGTAGGTCTTCTTTCGACAACGTGAAAAATGGCCACACTACTGACATCGTATCCCTGCTTCATTTAAACGTACGTGGTTGTTTTAAAAAAAAGACCAAAAACCATTTGATCATGATAAAATAAGGTTATATGCACCAAGCGTCCATCCTGATATTTTGAGCCTAAGTAGAACCCAGCACCGGGCGCAATGAGCAGATATAAGCAGACGTGGCGCCATCTACAGGCAGTACCACAGAACTATCAGAAAGCTAAATGGCGACTACTAAATAACGCCAGACTGAGCCTGGCCCTCTGCGATGCCTCGCGGTAAAGCAGCAGCTCGGCGTGATCGAAGACCGACCCTTATGAATTAGATGAACTGATCTACAGCAACTCTAAGAGCTTCATATCAGAACATCACGGAGAAAGAAAATTACCGTTCATAAATGGAAACAGGGACACAGCATCAAGGTAAGAACCATCCAACCTGTTTATGTTGTTTGTACTTCAGGCTGTAGACGCTAAGGAGTGCAATGCTGTTACTATTATCACAGTATTAATGAGAACGTTTACTCACGTCAATCAGCTCTGTGATCACATCTGAGCAATCGGCAGCTTTAGCGTCTGCTTCAGTGAACACCAACGTTCACACTGTATTCCCAGCGCTATTCCTGTCTTTTCCATCTTGGAATCGTATATTTTTTGCGTTTATTTTATTATTTTTATATACTGGTTCTTGAACCTTTCTGCATTGTTTACTCACTTCACTGGGAGATGCTAATAGCTGTTAGCTGCTTTTTTATCCCCTGCTGCACATACGCAGTGTCGTACTTCCGTTGTTGTTGTTGTTGTTGTTATAAAAACAAACTGAGCAAAAACCAAGCATAAAACACCAAAATAACAACTAATACGTCAGCAGGACGTGATGATCTTTCATAAAAACCAGAGTGAGTTACTGACGTATAAATTGAAAACATATCAAATAACGAGGCTATGCACATTTAAAAAAATAAAAATCTTGTCTGCAACAGTATTGTCACTGACTCATGGCAAAAAAAACTAAAACGTTTGACCAACCCTGTTCCCGCCCCTTCATGAAACACTGGCACAAATGGGCAAATTAGATGGTAATAAACATGGGTTGTTAATATCGGCCTAATTCTGGCTATCGGACCAATGGTGATATTAATGCCGATGTATTGTGCATCTTTACTCTTAATGAAAAAATAGGGGAAAAAGTTTGTTTTCATTATTCGACCTGCTGATCAGGGCCGATAATGCTAAAATTGATTGGTGCATCTTTACATCACCTCTGTTCACCGGGTGAATGGCTGATGTTCTAATCCACACCCTGGATGCCTGATGCTGAATAGACACGCACCGGTCAGGCTGATACTGGACGACGCCGACTTCCTGCAGTTCTAAGGCTACCAGCACAATGACTATGAATATTTCTATTTAGGCAGCAAGCATTGGTGGAGGGACAAACAATGCATGTTTTGCATTTGGCAAATTGTACACATACGTAAAATAGATCAGGAAGCCAATTTCATCTAAAGGCCAAAAAGTCAACAGGTATACATGCTTTTTTGAAGGTGAACGGCAATGTCCATAATAAAGAAAAAAGGTTCCCAATCATCGAGTTGATCCATGCTGGTTTCCAGCCTTTATTCTGTTTTCTGAAGGAAAATAATCAATGTTTCTAAATTATTTCTTTGCACAGATTTTGATATTAAAATTTAATCTATAGGCTATTTTAATTTGGCAGACGACAGTATTTATAGTTTTACCCATCAGTATTTTTTTTATTATTTTTATTATTTTTAGTCTGAGTGCACATAAGAGTCTTTATAGCGCCCTTTTTTTGGGCCCAGGACAACTTTTAATCAGGCATTTTAACTGGACCTGTGTTCCTTAAACTGGCTCTAATTCTGGTTTCAACAAATCTGGGAAATGTGGGTTAATTGTAATTGATGTTATCACAATATTCAGCAGTAGTGTTAAATGTTTTAATATCATACAGCCTAAATATAGAAAGTTGACTTATGTAGAAAATGAAGCCTGCAGCATTGAGATAAAAAAACACCATAACATTGCTTTATCTAGTTAGACGCCCCCAGCCTGTGTTGACTCTTAGAAAGCCTGGTATAAATGTAGTCTTGCCTCCAAGCCATCTTGTCCCGCCTCAACTGTTTGTGACCAAACCAAAAACGGTTCGGGCCAATCACGTTGCAGTGTTGTGGTTTAAGGCGGGACGTACCGGCTGTGACGACGGTCAGAACTGCCGAGCCCACAGCCGAACCAAAACAAAGATGGCAGCCAGGAGGACGCGCGTAGCTGCTGCTGTCACTCACATCTGTCTGGTCAGAATCCGCAATTTCTTCTGTGAAAGAAGAACAGGAAGTGCCTTCTTCATTTGATACCGTGATTGGCTAAAACCAACTCCCCGCACCGATTCGATGGGAGCAGTCCCAGATTGATATGATATACATCCAGGGAGGACAGATCACCGACTATTACCATCTAATGTAGAACAGATTACTAGATCAATGTGTGCTTCTGTGCGTTTTTGTCTCTCTTGTTGTGTCTCTGCTCTGTCTTCTGTAACCCCAGTCGGTCGAGGCAGATGACCGTTCATACTGAGCCCGGTTCTGCCGGAGGTTTTTTTTTCCCGTTAATGGGTGGTTTTTCTTCCCACTGTCGCTTCATGCTTGCTCAGTATGAGGGATTGCAGCAAAGCCATGTACAATGCAGACGACTCTCCCTGTGGCTCTACGGTTCCCCAGGAGTGAATGCTGCTTGTCGGGACTTTGATGCAATCAACTGGTTTCCTTATATAGGACATTTCGACCAATCTGTATAATCTGACCCAATCTGTATAATATGATTGAACTTGATTTTGTAAAGTGCCTTGAGATGACATGTTTCATGATTTGGCGCTATATAAATAAAATTGAATTGAATTGAATATGTGCAGAACGGAGAGAGCTGGTCATTATCAGTCTGGCTGGCCCGGTCAGTATAAATGAGCACAACGAATGAAATGCAGAAGAGAGAGATGCTCCTTTCGGAGTGGGTGATATTATTTCCTGGTGGCGGATAAAGTGAGGAATCATTCCATGACTGCCTGATGCAGCTCGACACAAGCATGGTGGCCTGCTGAATGTTTGAGTAAAAGAAACAACCACCACCATATAAATGGTCAGACAGAGCCTTCCCGCAGAGAAAGGAAGGTTGCAGTTTATAAAGTGCATAAAAAAAAACACACTGGGCAGCTTCTGTTTCTGGGAGGCTTTAAAGACTTTTAAAGGAAGGAGAAGCTTATAGACACTCTGCTGCCGTTTTTGAAGCCCGTGTTACATTTTTATTTCCATATGATGACTTTAATCTGTTGGCCTTTGCTTGTTGAAAGGTTTTCAGTGCTGGCTGCTGGTTATCTTCTTTGGCTGCATTCCCCCCCCCCCCCCTCCAGCTCGTTGTCTCAGTAGGCATGGAGCGTTATTCCAGGTTGGGCTGTCGACTCGGTATCAGTTGCAGCAGAAAGTCGCGGGAACGCTCCACTTCCTCGCCTGCTGCCTTACTTGCCTCGGCTAACACCCGGCTGCACCGTGGCCAGCAGGAAAAAAACCGCTGTGACTTGCACAAACTGTGGGCGACGAATATCAGTGGCTCAAAGGGATACGAAACAATGTCGGCGCGTTTCAGACTGGATGAGACGGGAGGAAGAGATTTTGCCCAAATGCTTATTTAGTGCCATTGTTTCTGCTTCCGTTTCTCACTTGACAGCATTCCACAGACATTTTGGACACGTTTGTTTGTCCGCAGATCCAGCGTGTTGTCTGCGTTCTGTGGCCCGCTGCGACGTTATCAGGAAGCTTGGAGCGTTTACAAGTGACATGCTTGTTGTGTTGATCGTCCTCGTGTTTGAAGGAGCAGTTTACAGGAAGTCTGCGTCATGAAGACGCCTCCTCAAAGCTGTGTTGTGTGAGCTTAGGTACGGGCTGGCCGGTTACGGGCAGAGATGGTGACTCAGGCGCAACTTTCACACCGACTGGAATTGCACTTAAGCCACAAAAACAAAGACTTCAGGCTAGAATTAAGGTATTTTCCTTTCTGGTACTAAACTTCCCAGAACCTTTTTATATATTTTTTTTTTTTTAAGTTTATGCAGATTTGGATCCTCTGAGGACACAAACCTTGACCCTCTGCAGCGGCTGAGTGGAGAATGCAACCAAAAACTGCTGAATCAGACCAAATCAGCGTTTGTTTCATGGCGGTCACGGTTTGAAGGCTACAAACTACCACTCTAAACTACGTGGGGATGCGTCGGTGGAGCGGATTTTAAACGGAGCGCGATCGTCCTGAATCCAGGAAGAAAAAGGACAAAAGGAGAGCTCAGAGGATTACTGTCGACTTTATAAAATAGAATTTATGAGAATGTATAAAACGGTTAAGGTGTGAAACCGAATTAAAGTAATTTTAACTGTGAGGGCAGTTTTAATAAACCACAGAGCTTTAACAACTTAACAACAAGCTGCAGGTTTGCTCCACAAACGGCGATTAACGATACAGGGGAGCTGTTTGCTTTAATTTGTCTTAAATGTTTAAAAGTAATATATTTAGTAGTTAAAATCTATTTTAAAAGCTTTGAGAGCGTTGCTCTCTCTGTATCCAAAGACGTGAATGTCGAAGCCTGCGTCTCCTTTTTAATTAGATATTTCCATCGAGGTTGTTGGATTTCTATTAACGTATCTTAATGGGGGTCCTGGCTGGGTTTCTATTTCTTTTTTTTACTTGTATATTTCTCATTTCTATCTGAATATGCATCTTATTTATTAAGTGCACCGTATTTTTCTTTCCTTTCTGAGATGTTTTTTTTTCTCTTCTGCTGTACAGCTTAACTTTCAGTTTTTTTTATTATTTTCATAATATCACCAGGAACCCGAGGGTCACGCTGTCAGCTAATGGCTAATGCTAACGCTACAGCTAATAGTGGTGGTGGCAGCGTCATGCTGTGGGCTGTTCATCGGTACCAGGAACGATGGAGGAAAAGATGAATGAGGCGATGTCCGGCGACATC
>CM073121.1:37416963-37569463 GCA_037039145.1 Fundulus diaphanus | reverse complement strand
AATCAGCTACTAGAGCTCTTGATTTTCTTATTCAGGGCCATGCAGCACAGTTTTGTATTTTTTTTGGCCCTGCCTTGGGGTAAGTACCTGAGGCTGGTTTATAACATGTAACTTTTTTCGTGTAATTTGCATAGAGAAGAACAGCTCCTTTTGACTGCACTTAGAAACACACAAGTGTATTTTAATATATTTATTGGAGCAAATCTGATCCATCAAACTAATTTAACATGTATTTGCCTTTCCTTTGCTGACAATATTACATTGCCAAAACGAAATGTTTTAAAATATTATAGTCCAGTAGACATTAAATAACACTTTTCAGTATTCTGCAGGGAGAACCTAACCTGATCAGATAACGGTCAGATTGAATCAGGCATCTGTTGGAGGCAAGCCCAGTTCAGAGACCCCACCCCAGAACCCTCAGAGCCCACAGAACATATTGCTAATGTCTCAGTACCAGACGCCCTTTGCAGCAAGGCTCATCTGCTTCATTTGGTCACCTTCTGTGGCCTGTTCAGATAACGGCCATTATTCTGTGTCCATGCTACTGGAGCTTAAAAAAAGATTATGAATTGCATTTATTGGAGGTAGTGCAACTAGATTTAGCCACCTTAAACTAGACTTGTGTATTTTTTTAAACTGCAAATAGTTATTTTTTGTAAATCTTATTAAATGTGATGTATATCGTAGCTCCAGGATGTTTAACCACTGGTGAACCTTGAATCATTCCCATGATAAAATGAGACTTACACTTTTTGCTCAAAAGTAGTCATCAGTTTGTGTTATGATCATCTCTTTGAAAGGAAACATTGATGGCAAATCCAGAGGCTTGGTCAAGAGCAACATAGCTACTCTAGCTCCTCATTTTAAATGTTTTATTAAAATATAAACATTTTAGAAAGCTTATTTTGCCCACCGCACATGTCTTTGGTCACATGCTTTCAGGTCAGTCAGTAAAGTCTTTATCAGGGGTTTTCAATAGTTTGTCAGCTAACCTCCTGTCCAAGTCACATACGGCTATCCAGTCCATCCATCCATCCATCCATTTTCCTACACGCTTATCCCTGTTGGGGTCGCGAGGGGTGCTGGTGCCTATCTACAGCTGTCAATGGGCGAGAGGCGGGGTGCTATCCAGTCCATCTTTGCTTATAAAGCACGTCAAAACATCCAGCACAGGAACAAAGGAGTTGAAAACTAAAATGAGTAACAAAAGCGATACAGTGTTACTGGAGCAATGCCACAAATTTCTTTAACACAGAGTTATTGTGAATGGTGGAAATCAGAGACATAGAGATTAGAAGGACCTTTATCTTTTGCATGTCATTATCACAAACTAGGGTGAGAAAACAGAGGAATTATCCAGACAGAGACAATATTATGGTTGTCAAGAGTAGCACAGGAGGATTTACGCAATTCAGCACTACACTATGCATGCGTCAGCTTGTATTACTTCGCAGGTTTGTCTCTGTTACGATTATATTTTCGAGAGAGCAGTGTTTTGAGCTCAGGCTAAGCCCAGGGGAAGTGAAAAAAAAAACTGTAAATGATACCTAAACCCATCTTAATAAATAAATACTGTAAATCTAAATAGGAAAGAAATTTATGTAATTTATAATTTATCAGTCCATATTTTGAACTACAATTTCTCTTTGGCATTTGGTGGGGGTCTGGTCCATCGATACATTTTCAACTTTCCTTTATAAACTTTCCTTTCGTCTCTCAGCAGCTGGCTCAAAACTCAATTCCTCACATATGTTGCCATTTTAACCTTATTTTTCCTCAAAGATGGGCTGTGGATATATTCTGTGACATTGCAGAAACATCACTACTGATGCCTTCACATTGGCTAACTGTCGACAATTGGTTTTCCTTGCCCGAAAAAAATTCCACATTAACTCTAACCAAAGAAGTGATGGCATGACATTGAGATTACGATGAGACAGTGGTGGATAATTGTTCCTTTTTTGTTTCAAATCTCATTTATAAATTATGTATTGATGTGATGCATCTTCATTATTAACATCCACTTAAGAATAGCCGTTCACATGTTATAACTCATCCAAACTTGTTCGTTATAGTTTAAAAAGTAGTCCAGATCCTTATGGCTGTGCATCTTAGAACTGAGAAAGTTCCTCAGCCCTTTTCCAGCTTTTTACGACTTTACATACACAATGGTTCATCATGTTTTCTGTTCTAACATGTGGAGGCCTTTTTAGGTGCTTTTGATGAGTCTGTCATTTCACTTAAATTCCACTGAAGTAGGCCGCCAGAGCTAAAGGAGCTCCTGAAAGAACACCTCCATGCATAAGGCTCATACACGAACACAAGCCTGAAGGGCTATATGTGGAGAGAGATAAGAGCTTCCTCATTCCAATGGTTTTTGAATTGACACTGTGCAGACGTGGAAGCACCGCCGATAATGGACAATATTCCCTACGTATAATCCCTGGAAAATCTGCTTGAGAAACGAAGAAGACTGGCAGCAAACATCCATACTTCCCTTTGTGCAGAGCCCATGGGTAGAATGTTCTTTATACAAAACACGAGGCTATTGTCTATTTCACTAAGCACACCACCAAACAAAGGCAGTAAAATTGCAGTGAAGCAACCGGGAATCAGAAACAGGTATTTAAATGTTAATGTTCAGGCAGGCTGTCAGACTTCAAAAGTTTTTTTTTTTCTCTGCTTGCAATGAGGAGAACATATATATATTTTATCACACTTTTTTCACCTTTGTCTCGCTGCATATGAACTGTCTCCAGGAGAATGTGATTAATGATGTAAACAGCACAAATTATACATGCTCTGAATGCTGACTTAATATTCCAAATGAAAAGCCACTGTCAAGGAGACAGACAAGGAGAGACCCACCTCTGACCACAGTGACAGGTGGTCTGGGCTTTATGAAGTTGCTGTTGAGTGGATGTGGGATATTTATGTAAGGACAAATGTGTGGCTTTTTACTTAGAATGAAATGACAGGTGGGATCTTGACAGGGGAGTGAGGAAATCACTCTCCTCATCAATCCCTGTCTTCTAACTTTATCTCTGGCAGCTGGCGTGACACCTACTGTTGTGCTTGCCTGCTAGGTGGTCCTCTTTCTCTCTCAAGGGTTACACACACCAGCTCAACCTACATATGCCAAAAAAACCAAGCTGTTTGAACACCTATTGTGCAAAGTATTAAATCTAAGGGGAGTGTGATGACTAACATCATGCGTCCTTGTCTAAAAGGACGAAAACAAAACACAGTTCACGTTTCCTATTAAAGGAACTAATTTCCTGAGTTACCACTGAGATGGTACATCGCAGTTGGTCCAAAGTGGTTTTGTAATCAGTTGTGCAACCCAGTTAGTCACTAGAACAATAACTTTAAATCCTATGTTAGCTTTAGGAGTTTTCACATAAATTATTTACTATTGTGCACTGCAGCAATTCAGAAAGACAATTTAAAGGACCTCTCAAGCAACATTTTAAAAGAATGATCGTGAACAAAGCTGATAAAAGGATATCCTTTAAGCTCTAAGACAGTTTAACCTGTTAATACCTGAAATCTTCAAAATTTGTCTTTATGCTTCTAAATACCGTTGAGTTTATCTCAAATCAGTTCCATTTATTTCAGCTGTATTTTGTTCAATTCAAATCTATTCTTATACACATCAGTGGAACATCACTGCTGTAATGAAATCCTTGGCCTCATAGCTACTAATTATTGCACAATGAAGTTATTTTTTAAGCAGTGCTTAATATACATTGTAAAATGATAAGATAAAGCAATTAAACACATGATAAATGATACTACAGAAAAAGTAGGCTTCTAAGTATTGGTAATGTATTACCCTGAAGTGACTGCAGTGCATAAGGGAAAAACTCAGGTGTTCAGTTTTTCAGGCAATTTAATATCCTGATGGCTTGTGGATAGAAGGTGTCCTTGAACTTGCTGGTGCATGTCTGTATGCTTCTGTACCTGCTGTCTGACGAGAGAAGCATGAACAGTGTGTAGCTGGGGATGGCGGGGGTCAGAGATGATCTTGTCTGCCTTTCTTCTACGGCGCAGTCTGTAAAGGTGCTAGGGAGTTGACAGTTCAGTCCTGGTAATGCGTTGTGCCAATCTAATCACCCTTTGTAAAGCTTTTGCTGTCCAGAGCATTACATCTGCCATACCCAGTTGTGACACGGCCTGCCTGAAGGCTCTCAACTGGCACACCACCTTTGATCTGCTTGTCAAGAAACCCATGATCCTTTTCCTTAGAGAAGTACTGATTGGCAAATCCCGGAGCTTCTTGATGCGTATGGCTGTTACGTTGCATCCATCTTATGCCTCGAGTAGTTTCCAAAAATTGGGTTGCGGAGGACATTTGAGTAATATGTTTGAGAAAAGTAAGAATCCGTAGTTTTTGTTTCAAGAAACTGAGTTAAAGATTCTTTAAAACATAGCTTGTGATTTATGAAACCTTTAATGAGTTTAGAATATTTCAGTCCGGGTTTGGCTAGTCCAGTTATTTTGCTCTTTGCTTGTCTTATTCCATAATGTTCCTCATGTCAAAAGGAATTACATCCTTTTTTTTGTTTTTGCAAATAGAAAAAAAAGTTTTTCGTTAAATCTCATACTGTTTTAAAAAATGTGGCTTATTTGCAGGACTGCTCAGTTTAGACTTGAGCAGGGGTGTGGAGGTGTTTGGGGACTTGTTGCCTGTTTATTGCCTCAGTAAAAATATAATAAAGTCTATAAAATCATAGTGAAAGCAGCACAAACCAGCTCTAGCTCAGAAGGAGATGCTGACAGCATTTTCACCAGCTATTAGTAGGCTAGCCATGGTATTCTAACAGGGTTTTACAAATAATTTGCATCTTGTCTGTCACTGTGTCTTTTTTTCAACCGGGAAGCCAAAGTGCTGCCACATAAATGGGTCAAAAGACGTAGGTACCCAACAACAGGGTAACTGAAGAACAGCTTCCTTTCTGATTTCACAATAAGCCTATCAAACACTCTTTTTAATGATCAGACTAATTTGTTAAACATAATTTATGTATATTTCTTATTTTTAAATACCCAATAATGCATTGAAATAATCCCAAGGGTAGTTATAGCAACGTTTAAATGAGCTATGCTTATGTAGCCCTTTTCTAGTCCTGCTGGCATTGTGCACACACATGCATGCAATGTCTTCTGTATGAATATTTTAGCAGATGATGGGGCTCAGCAGATAGGGCTGAAATCAAAACTGTATACCTATCTGAATTTATATAGAGAAATATTAAAATTCAACAGGACTTTCTTGTTTGGTTATAGTGTACCACTAACTGAACAGTTTGTGCCTTTCAACATTATTGCTCCAATGATAGTCTACTTAAACATGATACTCATTTTAAACAGAATAATGTTTTTAAACTTAACTGTTTAAAATAGTAGATCATTTAGTCATCAAAAATCGTAATTTTGTTATTAAAAAATGTAAACAAATGGTGATGAAAATTACTCCTTAATGGCATTATTTTTAAATACTATACATCTTTGAGTCATCAGCATATGCCCCGGCGAACAAAAAGCTATTAAAAAAAATAGCACAAAATGCACAACAGTAGGTAGCCTCCTGGGTAGAGATGTATTATTTTTTTTCCAACGTTTAGCTGGAATCTCTTCATAGTTCCCCTTTTCTCCTACAGATGGCCTTCCAGCTCTGTCTTTCTCCATCAGCTCTTTGACCTTGATTGGCATGTTGGCGGTGATCACTTACACGGTGAGTGGCGATACAAAACAGGTTTTCTGTGTAGTTTTCTTGCATGCATCTTTACATTTCTAGAGCTTTGTTAAGACATTATAACCAGACACGTGACAGTAAATAATTTTAGATCTTTGAAACAAAGTGGAAATATCTTTCTTTGTGAGACACCTAAACATTTTGTTGTGTATTATGTGTTATACATGTTATTTGTGTTTGTGATATACTAATGATTGAGTGGCTGTTAATAGCAAGGCTTTGTGATTTTAAAGCTCTGACATTCAATCAATCAGATTTTCTGACTCTTGTCATTTCACCTGAACACCTGAGACTTCATGATGTATCGGTTCTCCTCACAGGCTTATCAACCACTTATCTGTTGCCTGTTTATATACATAGATCTCCATCAGTGCCCAATAATATATGCCTATATTTTGATTCCCATGGCATTTTGCAGTTTTTCTTTTTTTGTCCGAGCTCAGAAAACATTGACGAGTTAATGGTGTCCATTTTTCATGGCATTATCTTGGTAACTGGACTGTGAATACTCCCCAAAGCTGATGTTACTGGTGTCAGAGTCACATAATGCATAATGGCTACTGTTGCGGAAAGATGCATGCAGAAGGAAAAAAAAAATTCTCGGCCATCGGATCTGAGATTGAGAGTAAAAGTGACAGCCAACCCCAATCTATCCAGTTTCTGTTGACCTCAAAGAGTCCTGTTTGACAAATTATACAACAACTGAATGCGGAGCTCTTAATGAATTAAACGCCAACTAGCCAAGTAAATTGTAAAACCAATCTCCCTTTAGGACATACAATTAGTTTCAGCTGGGATTTTCTCCACTGTTTTCATATGCCTTTCACAGTCCTCTATAGAGTGGATAATTGCCTAGTTCAATTGGACAGTCGTACTGTGCCCAGATATGCGCTGACCAGTGTTGCTATGGACCTGGTGAATGCTCCATGGAAATCAAACTCCCACTGTGTCTTTGTTTTTGATCATCTTGTTTTTTTGAAGTTGGTCCAAAAAAAATAAAGCCCTTCAGGCTACAACAGCAAGCAGCCTTCTCTTTTTATGTAGTCACTGTCCGTAGAGACCACTGAATGTCCTTTTATTTTCTGCATTTGGTCTCAATTCTAAAAGAAATAAAAGGTTATTAGTGGTATTTAACCCAAATTTGCTATGAGCAGTGTGGCTTAACTTCATTTAGAAGATGATGTTAACACTACACCCAACAAACATAATTGTGTAGTACATGACACATTTGCTAATTTAGAAGTGAAGAGCTAACTCTATAACTCTGTTATATAAAGAGTATAATACAACAGTTGTGTGCAGTTAGAATAACTGTTAAAAATTTAATGAAGCAAATGTATTCTTTATGTACTTCTTTGTAAGTCAAGGGTTGTGTTAATTGTTCTCAGACCAGCTCGAAATAACTGCAATAGCAGACTTAATGACTGAATTGCCACTAATCCTAGTTGTCCCCCATTAAAGTCTACAAAGTTAGCAGGTGGAAAATTCAGTGTCAATCATTGTACCTCTGCTCTCTACAAACCAGCTGTTATATCTCCATATATTCAAGCTCACACAGGTACCCTTATATCTTACTTAACAAATTCAGGTCATCTTCATTGTTGTAAGCCGTCATTTATATTGTAGCTGTTTCGAATAATTACTGACAGAATGGTAAGTCTGAAGTCATGAGGTGAAATGATGCAATGGACAGCCCCAGCATGCATACTTTTGTCTTTAAACAGTTTGACTAAAGCCGGGCATACACTGTACGATTTTTTCAGTCGTGGTACTTATATACATCTCAAACTGTGCGACGGAACCGCAGGGTTTAAAAACTTCACCGCTCACGATCTGCGCGACCGGACTGCTCACACTGTACGTCGTGCCCCCTCTGGGACTGCTCGCTGTGGTGGCAGAGGCAGGCGAGTGATGGTGGGTGACAGGGACCGGGCGTCGGGGGGAACGGAGGGGAGAGAGGAGGGACGAGATGCACCGGCGGCAGGTCGCCAGCACGTTGTGCGGACCGGAGCGCTCGCCCTTCGCAACCCCCCCCGCGAGCGGGCCAGGCGGAGGTCGCTTCAGGGACGCCCGCTCACCTCCCTCGCGGGGACGGAGAGGAGGGGAGGGCGCTCCCTCGTAGCTCTGCTTGAACAGCAGGATGCGCTCACGAAAACCTCACGACAGCCGACTGAATTTTAAACATGTTTGATTTTCACCGACCGTCCGATTCCTGATCGGGAGGTAGTCGTGAGAAGCCATTCCCCCCTCCCCCCCTGTACGATCAAGCTGAAATGCGGCCCGATTCAAAAAATGCTCGCACGACTGAAGAATCGGCCCGAAAAGGGGAAAAACTCGTACAGTGTACGCCCGGCTTAAGAAACAGCAAAATAAGCAATAGTCTAATAGAGAGGTTCCAAGGTATACAATCTGCTAATATGGTTGTGCACCAGTATAACCTATTAGCGTGAATATCATCATGTCTCTCTATTGAGGCTTCCAGACTTACTGAGCAGCTACAGCGCTTTGAGTGGTCAGTATAACTGGAACAGTGCTCTATAGTTCAGTCCATTTACCATTTACTGATGATTAGCCTTTGTCCTGTGAGTGAATTTCTCCATCTTGCTACTAATTTAATTTGATAAAACATCTTTAAACTGGAAATAATGCACCAATTATTGAATACTAGTTCATAGTTCTTCTAACTAACCCTAAAAGTCCCCAACTGTCCCATCAGGTAAAAGAAAATAGATGAATGCTAATTTTAGTATTTCGTTATTTTAGAATTTAGTTTTGCTATACATATATATTTAAATATATGATGCTTACTGTTTCAAAAAGCCTTGGTTTACAGTAGAAATCACTAAACAAATGATACGATCTTAAAGCTCATACAAAATATGGATTTCTTTGCTTCCTGTTTGACAATGTTGGCATTTGAATCAAGTTAAATTAATGTCATCTCGAAAGGGTCTGGACACATCTTTTATCCTCAGTAAAAAATATTTATATTTTGCACAATTTTTGCACAATTTCTGTAAATTGTTTACCTGATGACTGTGGGACAAACAGTGCATTTCCCGCGTGGGTGAAATCTGGTGCAATACTTCTGGCCCTTTTCTGGACTCACTGCATAGATTTTGTCTAGATCTTGTAGACGGCATCCCACAATCCTCTGCTCTGACCTCACCACCCATGCTAGATCCTTCCTCTCCTGTGCCGTGCACCTCCCATACCTCACTGTCAAACTGAGACACAAGACGCTTTAGATTATCGCCCTATAGAAGTTGAAGCAGAGCAGCCATGTATGAGGAGGTTGAAGAGAGCAGGGCTGAGGACACAACCGTGCGGCATTCCAGTGTTGACGATCAGTGGGGCGGATGTGAGTTTTCCTATCCTCACCACCTGAGGCCTGTTGTGAGGAAGTCACCGATCAATTAAATTACCAGCTTTGGTCATAGCTGCTTGTTTTCAATCTTTAGCATACGAGCTTCTCAGAATGAGTTCAACAGGGATTTTTTTTTTCTTAAACAGATAAAGGTAATTTTTGTTGAATTTAGCACCATCTAATGATTAAACTGTAGATCGCAACTGAAATAAATATCTCCTTTCTTTCCAAGACAGTAGGAGGATTTAAGGGAGATGAAAAAAAAACATTAAAATCATCATAAAATCTGAAACTTGATTAAATGTTTCTATAAGAAGGGGACCTTTACTTTCTCTGAATGTAAATTCTAAGCTCACAAAAACTCAATCGTGTTATTTAACTCACACCGCTCCATTTCCTCTTCCTTTTGGCTGCAGCATCACAAGTATATAAAGCAACAAAGGAGAGGCTTGTGTCGGAAACCTGTATCCAACTAAATCTCCCTCTTCCCTCTCAGCAGGCATAGGGATCACTCTCTCCCTGAGTCTCACTTTTAGCCAACACTCACATGGAGACACTCACATACACACGCATTCCTCTCTTCTCTAATAAGGTATTTCTGGTTATTATTGACCATGGTTGGTTTTAAAATCAATTTAATCAGCATGCATCATTATAGTTGAACTGAAAATGTGAACCCCAAACAGCAGAAGTCATTTTAGATTTTTCCGGTGTAGTTGCACATTTGAAAGGGGAGGGAAATGTTTCTCCAGGGATCTGGGACAGGTTTTCCTTTTATGAGTGTATTTGATATTCGGGACATGCTCTGGCCTTAAGAGCTCCATGATTCATTGCAGTAGGCGACATTCGCCCATAGCATAGATCCACTGCAGAGACTAATAATAGTGTAGCCTGACTTTGTATCCCATGTGGCTCTCGTAATGCTGCCTTAACACTCAAACTAGTAAAAGATGTTTTACAAAAAACAATAAAATAAAAAGTTTCTGTGATTGAAAGGTTGGAGAATGTTCTGAAATGATCTTTACCCAGAGTCACTTTGTTGTGTTTTCTGCCATTGTAATTGTACTCTGGATAGTTTATAAAAGAGACAAAGCACAGACTCTTTTAGTTTCATTTTGTATGTTGCTTTGTTTCCTTTTCTAAACATTTTCTTCATTTTATATATATATATATATATATATATATATATATATATATATATATATATATATATATATATATATAGGTAAAATATTGCTTCAAGTTGCTAAAGATCATGGAATTTGAATTGCCATTTTTTGGTTACATAATCTATTCCTGTTTTTTTTCAGCTGCTACTGTCTGTCTCCCTTTGTCTAATTTCTTTTGTTTATTGCCACTACCTTCAGTGAAAGAAAAACAACAACAAAATAATAAAAAAAGAAATAAAACAAAATGTAATGGGTAATCCAGATTTTTCTTCTACAGGCTGATTTTAGTAAAGATTTTGGAATGCTGAGTTAGAGGGTACTGCTGTCACATGGGGGCACTGTTAAGCTGTAAATGCATCAGGGTGATATAAGGCAGTGATATCCTCACAAAATGGTTGCAGCAAATTCTTCAATAAGCCTCAGCACAATTATAGATTCCACCATTTTAATCTTTTTTTCCCCCTCTGCCAAAAATGACACCGCCTAGGAGGCCAGGATCTGTGGGATTTTTTGCCGTGCACGCACGTGCATGTGTGCGTCCATGTGTTTGCTTAGCCTCATTTGACTGTTGTCATGTGCCACAATGTGATGGGTTTTGCCACCAGCCAGGAGTGACTGTGTGTGGGAGGACACACGTGCCATATGTGCCACCCTTGCTCTGACAATAATGTGTGATTATAACGATAGTTTTGCATCTTCCAGGCATATGGAATGTCTGTCATGCCTCTGAATCTGATAAAAGGCACACGGAGCGTCGCGTACGAACGCCTTGAGAACACAGAGGACATTGACGAGGTTGAGCATCAGATAGAAAACCTGAAATCTAAGGTACGTCTTTAAATGCCATGACCTGCCTACAGTGCATTTGTAAGAGGTATACACAAAAATATGGTGGAGTTTCATTGAATATCTTCACAATTCTGTACCAATAAAAAAAGTATTTGATTATTTAGTATTTTCTCAGTTTATTTTAAACATCTGCAACATGTTGATGATGCATTTTCTATCAATAATTAATTAACTAACAGCTCCACTTAAAGAAGCCCCACACTGTCTGGTTAGGCACCACCACTTCTTTATTTTTATGCCCTGTCTTTGCATGTTCTTACATAGTGTTAGTTATGTCCTTGTCAACCGCCCACTCGGATGCTTTCCGTACAAACAGGAAACTTCAAGTAAACACATTTTTTTATATTAGGTAAAACACTTAAAGAGTTATGCATTTTTCACTCTTTTAATGCCAATTTTTACTTAAGGGTTCCAAACAATAGGTAGTAATCAAAACTAAAGTGCAACATTGAAGAATGGAGCTTATTGTTCACTTTTTATTTGTAAATATATGCTATTCTTTTCAAATGTGTGTTAAATAAATAGCTGGGATTTAATCCTGTTAGCGAATAGTTCTGATTATGTTCTGCTGCATAAATAATACTAAAATAATAAAAAGTCTTTTTAGGCTTAATAAATCCATTCACTGACAGTCTCGCTAAATGTCAAGATTTGTTCTAAATCAGTTATCAAGGCACTGTTTATAAAAGGTCAATTTGAGTTTTTTTGTCCTTTACTGCAAAGTTTACTCTAAATACCTGAAGCTTACAGCCGTAATGTATTGAAAGCGCCCATGTATGTAGCAATGTATTATTTACCTGTTGGTTTCCTTGACAGTGTAAGGATGGACGTCCTCTGTCCTCAAAGGACAGACGCAGCCTGCAGGAGCTTGAGGGCAAACTTCAGGTCCTCCAGCGCAGAGGAAGACACCTGGACATTGCGGAGAGGAACTGCTGCTCTAAAGTTGGCAGTGCTCTCAGACCTGTCAAGGTGAGTCTCCATTATGAAATTGGCTCCCGTTCACAGATGTAAATTTTATGTGCATTATGGGCGGTGGCCTGAACCGAGGCAAAAACGTGAGGATCTGAATACCTGATTTTGTTGCTTTCGCTTTAAGTCTGTGTTATTGTCTTTACAAAAAATAAGAAAAATGTGGTATTTGTTTTCAGACCCTTTTAGTCTGATGTCGCTACATTAAAATCAATTGAATTGAGAAGTCACCTAATTAGTGAAAGAGAGTCCATGTGTGTGTAATTTAAGCTTATATAAATAGAGCTGTGGTGTGAAGGCTTCAGAGGTTTGTTAAATAACATTATTGAACAAACAGCACCACAAAGGAAAGTTAGGCTGTAAAACAATACCTCAACTTTAAAAATCTCAGGGCACTGTTCAGACATTGGTCCAAAAATGGCTGGGTAAGGAAAACATCAGTCAGAGAACCAATCCTGAGACCCGTGTTTACTCTGGAAGAGCTGCAGAAATCTACAGCCCAGGTGGGCGACTCCACAAATCTACCATGTATTGAAAGGCTGCAAGAATGCTACACTCTCTTTGTTCAAAAATGTTGAAATGATGTATCCTTTTCTTTCCACTCCACAATTATGCACTACTTTGTGTTGGTCTTTCACATTAATCCATCTGATGCGTATCTCCAGCAGTTAATGGGAGAGAGGCGGGGTACACAATGGACAGACCTAAATTCTCAGTAAAATAAATGGAAGTTTGTGTAAAAGTTGAGAGAGTAGTAATACTAATGAACTGTACTGTTATATATAGCGCACAGGTAGCTTGCTTTCTTTGTGTATTTAAAAAAATACTTTTTTAAACTTGTTTATTTGCAGCAGCTGTGACTGCTTCTACTGAAGAGTTTCTTAAAGCTGTAGTTCTGATTTAAACTGCTCTAGATTTACTTTGACTTGTGCATTACAGCACCGCATATTTACATGATTCCCATGGGTAGTCCCTTCACCTAATTTACTGTGAAGTCTCGAAGGGAGTCTTGTATTTCTCAGACAGTATCTCATAGATCCCATGGGGTGTACCAAACCAACTGCAATCCTGCCACACAGCCAGTAGCAGGACTTTTTTTATAATTTTTATTTGTCATTGCAATGTATATTCCTAAGAAATTTGTCCTCTGCATTTAACCATCCTTTTTAAGGCATGCAGTAATTTACTTGTCAGGGAGCGGCGGGTTGCCACTGTGTGCACCCGGGGAGCTTTCGCCCCCTGCTCCAACCACAATGTCACCCTTTAGCCACTTGTACATTTTAACATATGCATCTTAGAAATATTGTAACTATACTTTTTAAGAGGCTCACAAATTTGTTATTATTGATCCAACTTTTTAGGTTCACAGTGAGGCCGATAAATGACAAGTTATGCGAATACAAAGATTTTAATCAAAATTTAGACGATTAAAGTGATCATTGTATGTCATTATAACTTTTATAACTTTCTGTTAGTAAGCAGCTCATGTTATGGTCTTCTATCTTTGACACTAAACACGGTCAAATATTTTGAGCAGAATGTCAGATGTAAGGGATCAGCATCTAAAATGGAAAATACAAGTTTTACTTTCGCTTTAAAACAATGCAGCACAGATTGCTTCCAGGCAAAACTTATGAGGCAACTGATTTTAATTTGACCTTATTTATTGAGTCCTGGAGCAATATAAACAGTTTTTATGAGCTCATTTTGATGTGCAAAAGATTTGTTAAAGGGAAACAAATAATAGAGAAATAACTATTTAATTTCCATTGTCAAAGGTTTGGTTTTTACAATTGTTTTAAAAATAATAGAAAGTTGAAGTTCTTGCAGAGTATAGGTCTCTCAGTTTTCTCGCAGCAATAAAGCAACACACGATGCATCCACCATTGAGAACGTTATGTTTTATGAGCTGTTTTAGGCTGCTTCAAAAGACATTATTTGAACTTCAGAGCACTGTATATGTTCCTTGGGGCTATTGCTGTGAGGAATTGCAGGAAGTTGCACCTCAGTTCATATGTTCTAGAGATTGGATTTACAGCTCTTTAAGGAAGGTCACTTTGTGGATCCATTCCTTTCAACGAGCCGTTCTAAAGAATGGCTCGTTTTTATATATTTTTACCTTTAAGAAGCCAGTCCAGAATAACACATTTTATTTCTGAAATAATCACTGGGATGATGCAAATAATCTCTGCTACCCTGGTATAGTTAAATCTTAAGAACCCAGACTTGTATGAGTTTTTCCCTTTCTTTCTGGAAAATATTACAATTTTCTTTCTCGTGTTCTTGCGATTAAAAAGTTCATCAAGCACATGGAGCTTGGTTTCTTAGGCTCAAACTTGTCATTTGTTTTCTTTGGACTGTAAGAAATCAGCATCTTTTCTGTTTCTGCCGTTTGGTTCCATATTCATCTGTGATCATCCTCTCTTACGTCTTTTACATCTTCACTGTGATGTTCTCACACTGGAGAAGACCTTGCTGTTCTGTCCCCTTCAACCTGACGAGCCTAGGTTCTGCTTCCAATTTAATCTCCTCCCAAAAGCAACCCTAACCCTTAAACCGAAGCACAGTTGTTATAGTGACTTCAATTGAGCGATATTGCTGGCATGGCAATATTGACATTGATTACTTATTAAGTGTTTAGCTTGTTTGTCCCCTTACCTTGTTATGGTGAGTCTAAAAATCACCACAGGTATTTTCTGGCATCAGTTTTCCACTGTTAGAGCTGCAAAATTTACTACAAACACCTTTTTCTCATCTACACGATACTTGTAGGATTCTTGCTGTTTTAATCCAGCACCGTTTAATCTTATCACAACTCAGTTAAATAGTGCCCTGCTCATCGCTTCACCGTGTCACTCACACTCACAAAAAACGAATACCGGGTTAAACAGACGAACCAGACCAAAGAGGTTCAGCTAAACGTTGTATTGTTTTGCATTAGCTGCTAGGAAGCTATAGTGGTGTGAAAGAACTCCTCGTATCATGCCCTTCTGCATTTTGTGAACAAAGAACCGTGTACCATGCGCTATTTTGAAGTACAAATCCAGCTGCGTTTAATGCTTGCTACTCTTTGGGGGTTAAATAACCCCACATTAGTTTCACCACCTTCTGCTTACATGTGCAGGTAATCATCTGAAATGTTGCGTTTCATGGTCACAAAAGAGACTGACTTTTGAATACTGAATACCTAATGTTTTGATGGTAATTTCATTTTACAACAGTAATGATAACTGTCAGAAATCTTACCAGGGTAGTCATAAAACATGCTAACCATTTCCTCTATACCATTTTAAGTTGTCATATATAAAGGCCTAACCTTTATATATCTCAGAACAATTTGAAACAGTATTATTTTTGTCTCCCAATCTCCCTTGCTGTAGCTCTTAACCTAATTTATAAAGACTGGTATGGAAGGCCAAAATGCAATCGAGGTGATTCATTGCAATGTTCTCTACATCTAGGTATTCATATCTTACTTCACGCTACCTTCTTTTCCTTCTATGTAGGTGTGCATACATGCGTATTCGGTTTGCTTGATAATGGATACGCACTGGAATGTATGCTTGATATACCTTTGGTGACTCATCCAAGGCAGTGCACAGACGGAATAATTGATTCTATTTTTATTCCCATCTCCAATTTAGGAGTAAATTCCAGCCTGTGCTTGTAGTTCACGGTACTTTCCACTCCGCTGTTTGTTTTCCTGCTATTTGAGTTTGTTCCAGGCTAGCACAAACAATTTAAACCAGTGTCTGTAACAGTCTGTCTTTAACCAAGGGGGTTTTGTGGCTAATGACAGTCCCCAGACTCAAATTTGAGCAGTAATGAGTTGGGAGATTAATTCACTGTATGCTAGGATACTGGAGCAGAGTGATAAGCAAAACAATTGTGATTTCAGTGGGACCACCGTTTGCCAGGCACAGTCTGTTTTTTCTATTCTTTTTTTATTTAGTAACAGCAGTGGTGAGCCAAGTCACTGAACATGTTGAACCTTCCCAGCTGAAAGGGCCTCTCACGTAATTGTCAGTGTTTGGCTGTGATCATAACACAAAATAAGATAAAATTTAAATTCTTTAGTTACAAATAGCAGATTCAAATGTAATGCCATTTTTTATTAAAGAAAAAGCCCTCCAAATGAACCATTTTAAAATAAATGCAATCACTTTATTCATTCTATTTAACAAATGTCGTCATTGAGTCACCAACACGTTTTCTTTCATTATTTAATGTACACAAGTGGGGGGAAAACAACAATATTGTGTAATGATTTCAGGACTTAAATTTGTAATCATTTTCATTTTAATAATTTACCTGTTCACAAAACGGGTATCTCAGATTTTTCGTTGCATTGAGATACAAGCTGCTGCAAACCCTATAAATACCCTTACTGGAGGTAGTGATAGCTACATCAATGCCTGGACTAGATTGTGTTTATCGCTGACCAAACATCTGTCACACATACACTGTTTTCTATTCATCTAATAAATTGACATGTTTATGTCATTAAATTCACCTCCGATCCTCCACCTTCACATTTTGCAGAAGATTATGAACAGGCCAGACCTAGTAACACAACCCAATCAGTTTATTATGACAAAAACAAATATGACCATAGGAGATTTTTTGAGAGGTTGCTGATCTGGGACTGAGATGCACCAGTCAATCCGTCGGAAATACAGAAGGAGAGGTTCTCTTTCAACATTCGTTTCGGTATCTCACTATGGGACACGACCCCAGCGCTGTCCCCCAGAAGCTCTATTACACTATGCCAGTCCTGACTGGCCAGCAGAAGTGACGTTGGCTCCAGGAGGAGGTGCTTCCTCCCTGTATAAATGGCTGACATCACGCAAGCGACCAGAAGCAACTCTCAGACGGCTGGTGCGGTACTATTAAGCTAGGTTAACTGTTCACAGAGCGAGCTAACAACTCGACTTCGAGTAAGCTTATCTGGCAATACGGGAGTCACCATATCCCACAGTGAGATACCGAAACAAATGTTGAAAGAGAACTTTAGGTTAAGGAATTAACCCCGGTTCTCTGAAACATGAGTGAGGTATCTCACCAGATCACCCTCCTTGCCTGGAGCGAGGAAGAGGTGTGCTTATAAGACTGAAGATCGCTTGCGTGACGTCAGCCATTTATACAGGGAGGAAGCACCTCCTCCTGGAGCCGACGTCACTTCTGCTGGCCAGTCAGGACTGGCGTAGTGTAATAGAGCTTCTGGGGGACAGCGCTGGGGTCGTGTCCCATAGTGAGATACCTCACTCATGTTTCAGAGAACTGGGGTTAATTCCTTAACCTTAGGATTTCCCTTTGATCGGCTCTTGTCTGTGATCGTCACATCAGATACTGAAAAAATGTGTTCGTATTTTTTGCAATGATCAAATGCATCAAGTTTAGTAGCGCTCACACTTGTTGGTCTATATAGCCAACCATTATGCACTTTTATATCTGAGTTTATTAAAGAACTGATAAAAAAATGAACATATGTTTTGATGCATAAATGGCACTAATCCTGTATTTCCTGCATTTTCAATTGGATTTAAAACTGCTACTTCTATCAAAAAACTCCCATCACATAAAAAAAAAAAATGCGTTTTAATCTTTAAAAGAATCATTAAATCATTGAAATCAGATCTAAAAGAACATCTGAAATCTGTATCAACCAGGAAAAAGCCTGAAAGATGCACCATTGTCCTCTTGTCCATACTACGGCAACAGGAAAGCAGCAGTGACGTTTGTTAAATTGTGGCTGTCACTTCTCATCAGTCTGGAAAGAATTATTAGGCTTTTTCCAAATTGTTGTCCATCTTCCTGTGGTAAGAAAGGTTATTCTCTAATGGATTCAGTAGAGCTGCTTGTCTTGTCAGGACGATGTTTTAGGAGGTTGGCCTACTAATTACAAGATTTACATCTCAAACTACAAGTGTCCCAGTTCACATATTAAATGTCAAACTTTATGACAGTATAATTATATAAAAAAAGAAAAAAAACAAGTACAGCTTTTTTGGAAGGGTAGCCAGGGGACGTCTCATTTCTCTAAAAAGTACACAGCAGCACAGCCTATGTTTCCTAAGCTAAATTCGAACAAAACAGAAGACTACGAATGCTGCCAATCATCCAGGAGTTGAAAAGCCATTTTCTATCAGAACTGAAAAGCAACAGAAACTTCATCTATGCTCTTAGTTTTTTAATATGATCAATTGTAGGAACAAATGCTTTGGTGCACATCCCTTTTAAAAATGCAATCTCCATCAGCACTTTGGTGTTGTTTTTGAAGTACTTTATCAATAAAGTTGGCTTGGCTTGCCTTTACAAACCTTTCACACATTTTCTATCATCAATGTTTGTCAAATTATCGTATTAAAACAAAATTTAGATTTATGGGTTTGTAGGCTATGTGTCATCATCTTTTAAAATGCTTAACACCAATCCTTAACACATTTCACATTTCTTGGTTTGCGGGCTTATATGGATGTACCATCCCCTAATGCATGAAGAAACATGGAAAATGTGGAGTTATGATCTGATCTTGATTTATTTATTTATTTTATTTTTTGTCCTTTGGGCACCTGGGTACCTTGCTTAGCCTTGCACAGTCTTCTAAGGCCAAGTATGAGTCCAGGCAGTTGAAGCTTGGCTAGAATTTGTCCTTTAACATGGCAGTAAGCCCGGTGTCAAATTTAGGTCAAACTTGTTGCAAAATAACTATTAGATGTTTTCCAATTGACTCTGATTGAAATGGTGGAACATTAATAGAAGTGCAAATATATAATCATGGAATAAGGTAAAACTCTGAAAAAGAATCTTCCCCTATAACCATGAGACACTTTATAAAATATTGCATTAGATAATCAGTAATGCAACAGTGGAGGTTCTACAAGCTCTTATATGTGCTCTTATTTTCTCTCGCATTGATTAATTTGGGGTTGTTTTGATGGATAAATTGTGGCAAAGTATCGTGTGGCATGTATCATTTATCGGAGGACCTATAGTTCTCGTTTAGGATGCCATGAGTGCCAGATATTTTTTATGATTATGAGTAAAATTGAAAAAAAGGATATGGCTACTCTTTACTATAACTGAATAAATAACATCACTTTCCTATGTTTTTACTTACAGTAGTTAGTTGCAATATTCAATCATTCTTCTTCTTGTTTGAGCCAAGTAAATAATAAAAAAGCCTCACCTCGAAGAGGTTTCAGCTAAAACGCTGCAATCTGTCAGAATGTATATCTATACTCACCTCTTTCTATTCACTACAGTTTTGTTTAACACAATGTAGACTGATTGTTGGTTTAAACTCAGATGTGATGGCCAAACAGTATTTGTTGTTTAAGTTTGTAGTTTTCTAAGAGATCTCAAGGCTGGCACAGCTTTTGTTCCTTCTTATGTCAGTACAGGGGTGGAGTCCTGTTGTGAGAGAAAAGGTTGCGGTAGCAGTGCAGTTAAATCATGAAGGAGATACAGCTAACAATTAAGTAAGGTTGATGGCAGAATGCTGACATTTCATTCTGCCTTTAATCATCAGATGCATGTTTGTGACAAGTGCAGGACCTTTTTAGCTCTAAAGTTAGGGATTATTGTTATGAAAATTTGGGCCAATATTAATATTCAATAATAATATTGCTGTTCTGACCAATGACCAATATTCATTGATTTTTTTGTATATTAAGTACACTTTTCTATCCTTTTGACACTGTCAAAAAAAACAATCACATTGCTAAGATTGCTTCTTTTCTATAGCTAACACCCCCCCACACACCCTCCCGAAGCACATACACAAATAGCTATAACATGGTAATGGATATTGTTTATTAGTATCAGCCCAGTTTTAATTATCGGACCAATACCGGTGTGTTACAAAATGACTAATATTGGGCGATACCGATGTTACTGCCGACATATCGTGCCTCCCTGAATAAAATCAGTGGCGTACCAACGACGTGTTGGTTTGAGAAAACGGATAACTTTTGTATGTTAAATGGCAAATATTACCCGTGCAGCATGGCTTTCCCATCACATGTTGAGTGAACTATGAGGAACCTCAGTAGATTTTTAGATGATTTGGAAATTAACTGCTTCAACAGATCAATGAAGCGTCTGCATTACAATTTATGTGTAACACGTGTTCGCATTTGATTTTTATTTTCATGTAATCTAACTTTAATGAAGAGAAAATAGCCATTTGTGTTCGCTTTAGTCATCTACTGTATATGTCATATTATTATTTCAGGTAAATTCCTGAAAGATTAAAGTTTTTTTTTTTCTCTTCGCATCCTTAGTATTGTATACACTTAAAAGCCCTCTTAAAGATTGTTAGTTTGTAGGATTGGTTGTATTTGGCTTTCGCCCATCTTTTGCCTTTGTAATTGCAACCCATCTACCTGACCAATCCTTTGAAACAGCTGTGCCAAAATTTCCCACTGTTGCCATGGACACCAGTGCCAATCTGAGGCTCTAGATGCCATATGGTCTCTCTTTGACCTGGCAGAAGTGTACACAATGGTCATTTTCTCTTCCTGAGGTTCACAAAGGATCTGATTGTGAGGACATCTTTTCTATGGTTATGTACTAAACATGTTAACTCTCATTTCTTTGCAGATATTACTGGGAGTTTTCTTTATCCTGATTGCATTGCTCTTCATTATTTCCCTGTTTATTTCAAAGTAAGTAATTGTTTTGCAGAACATATTCCTTTACAATGTAATTATATTTCAAAAAAAGACCTTAGTTATGAAAAAGGTTGCTGTATAATTTTTACCCTCTTATATTTGTCACATGTAGTTTCAAAAATCAAATGACATGCTCAAATTTTCTGCTGTGCATTCAGTTTGGATAAAGCGCTTCACTCTGCTGGCATCAGCTATGGGTTCATAATCTTTGGCACCAACCTAACCAATCCTCTCAACGAACTTCTGCTGGCCTTGCAACCTGTAAGTATTCTTTAATCTCTCACGTCAAACAGATGATTATCCTCAATTAAAATCGCCTTACAGGCATATTTCCTTGTTTCCATCACTATGATCTCAAATTAAGCCTAATGTAAGCGTTGTCACAGTTGCCTTTTAATGGGCAAGTAATACTTTTTCAAATTATATAGCAGAATGTTGCACCAAAGGAAGGAAACGTGGATAGGGAATTGATTCAAATTGTAGCTTGACGTATTACCTCTTGCAGATAACACTAAAATTTTAGCTAATGAAAAAAAAAAACATGTTTTATAGGACTATGTACTTGAATAGAGTTCTGTGCTCCTCAGTTCTCAGACTTATTTGTTTGAGCAAAATGGCTGCTCAGGATAAAGGGTAGCTGTGTACAGTGAAACATTATGGTCTCAGACATCAGCACTGAACAGGTCTTGTGGGAAGTAGCTAGTGCTTCTGAAAAAGCTAATCTAATTATGTAAATCTATTTAGCAAATGATTCATTTTCAGAATGGTTTAAAAGCTGTTAAAAAACTCACAAAAAAGCATACAAAATAAATAGAACCCTGTAGCTTAATGCTAGACATGCACCATTAGGATTTTGAGGCAGATTTGCGATATCCAGTTTCGTAAAACTTTGGGCCACCAATACCAATTTTATCTGAATATAATTTTTCTTCAATAATAACATTATCAGGAAGTATGGGAAACAGAGTTAAAACTATTTTTCTTGTTTTTTATGTGGTGAGAAGAGGTTACACTGTGTGAGTTAAAGAGCACTTCCAGTAAAACAGGGTTTGACTTTTTTTTTTTTAAGAAAAAGAAAAATGATCCCAGCATTCACATTTTAATCTCTCTTTAGCGCCTTTTTTTACAGTTAGCATGGTTAGGGTGGCTACCACTACAAAAACGGCAGTCTTACCCGGGGCTCACACACACTACGGTGCTGGTTGCGTTCCTGATCCAGTTACGGTTTGCTGCAAACTGCGGCCAGCTGCAGCTCCAGAAGTTCATGTGGTCCTTTCTGCTGCCGTCTGTTGCCGTCATGGTTTAATTTTTTTAGGGCAAACTCATTATCCGTGTCCTTAAATATCCTATTTCATCCTCCAAAAGCCCCTCTGTTTCCTCGCGTTTCTGTGTTGCCGTTTGTTTTACACTGGTCAAGTTAGCGCAAGTTGGTTTGGTGATTTTATTCTGGAATTCAGTGGAACTTTATCCTGTCTAGCACCCAACGTTTCCTGTTTGGCTCGTAAAATTCAGGTGCTTGATCCGGGGACCGTTGCGGCGTCCGGTCAAACTTAAAGGATAAACAAAACACCTTTGCTGTACTCTGTATAGCCATCCTGTTATCTTCTGAAAATCTTACTCTCTCTTGCTCTCTTTCAGGATGAAAGAATTACAGACATGTCTCAACATGTCTCAGGCAATCATTTCCTTTAAGTAGGTTCTTAGATCTCTGGGCTTCATCTAATTTATTGTAAACATCTCCCTGGTACTGAAAATAGATATCATTGAGTCTTCTCTCTGGGAGACCTTTGTATGGTCTGTTCATTAATCTGAGGCCTAGTCCACATGTAGCAGGATATCTGGGAAAAACTAGATATTTTTATGCAGTTATACCTTTCAGCCACACATAAACGGCGTTATACATCCCTTAAAACGAATTATCCTAAAAACTCCGGCCAAAGTGGAGATTTATAAACGGTCTGTTTTTGAGCCTGCGTGTGTACATGGACAGACGGATATTAATGTCCACCACATCACGTTCTGCAACGAATATTGCTGCGCTGCGTCACACATGTGCGACCACTTGGCCATACGGTGGTGTTAAAAATTATTCCTAGTCGACATTGTCTTGAGTTTTATTAACTTTATATTCTAATATGGTATTTAAAAGAAGCTCAACTTCTTTATCTCTCCTCCAGATTGAACCTCCCGGCGCCATGATTCATTCCTAACAGGAAGTTGTGCTTGTTTTGAAGGATTTTGATTGGCTTACATAAGTTTTAGTTTTGCGGTACACTGGCCCCTATGCATCTGCTGTATTTAAAAAAAAAAATACGCTCAGTGGCGTTTTTCTGCGGCTTGGTGTGGATGAAAACTCTTCTAAAAAAACTCCTGTGTGTATGGTATTATTTTTATAAATGGTGTAGGGGAGATATTCATCTTTAAAAAATAAATAAATAAGGTGCTACGTGTGGACTAGGCCTGAGAAAACTGTTTTTTTTTTTTTTTTTTTAAGTTTCTAATTGGCCAGCCACAGACCATGTCCTGTCAAGCTGATCATCAGCGGACTTCTTGGTACAAATATAGTCTCTCCACTTCAAAAAAACTTGAATCTTTTGTAAATATCTGATATTCACCTCACAATACCCCACACAAGCACATTTAATAGTTGAAACATAAGCAGTTTAATATGGTCATTGTATTGATCAGCTACCCTTTTTTATCAAATATTAATAAACAATAAATTATGATTCCTTTTTTTTATAAGATCCTTTGAATGAAATTGTCCAGAAAAGAAAAAATGCTGTTGAAAATGCCATGCTTTTCTATATTTTGTCTAATTTAGAACTTTAATACATTTGGGTGTACACATATCTTTAATCATTTTGTAGTTTTAAAACAGGTTATCGGTTTAAAAACTAAAACAGTCTTCTTTTTGTAATTGTTTGAAGACAGACGTACTAGTAGCATTAAAAATGTCAAAAGTCTAGCAAATTAAATATTACTTGGTTGAAGTGTTTAGATTGATAGGAAATCCAATCACTGTCCTCTCCTCTTCGTTTCAGCCAGTGGACATAACCAGGAAATAGAAAAGGCTCCGCAGTAATTAGTATTCTACTCCAGGTTTTGGAGCGAAAAAAAAAAAATGACAGACGGCTTGGGCCAATAAAGAATCGCTCCACAGATAGCAGCATTGATTAAACGTCTAAGACGGGTGCTTAGTATGACTATGGTGTTTAAGAAATTAAGTGCTTCACAACAGGAGTGGGTTGTTAAATACGTAGCGGTCAGGTTGTAGGTTAAGTCTGAACATTTACAGTTTCCTAACTTTGTAATTGCTGGTCAGTGGTCTTAATGAAGCATAATCGTCAGTGGCACAAACGTTGGTATATTTTTTGTTAATATATTTACACATGTAGTTTTAGAGGTGAGATGTATCTGACCTCTGTTCCTTGTATTACAGGTTTTTCCATTGGATTACATCTTAATCACAGTCATTACCATGTACTTTGTGCTGACATCCATGGCCGGCATTCGTAACATGGGCATCTGGTTCTTCTGGATAAGGGTACGCTATTATTTTTCTGTGTTACTTTCTCAAATATGTCAGTGCTATCTCAGAAAATCTCTGATAAACACTGAATCGATCTAAAAAAAGATTTCTGGGTACTTGGGACAGCGCTGTCAGCAGTGATGCCTTCTCTTAATTTCCACATAGCTTCATTAAGATTGTTAGACACGCTTCTCCTCTCCTCACCAGCAGCTGAGCTCATATGTGCTCTTTGTCACGATGGAGCTGTATGTTGTCACCAGCATAAAACTACCTTAAAGAACTTTGGTTGTTTTGCTTCTACTGTGCTTTTGGAGACTACATTTCACAGCAAGGTGCAATGAGACCCAGGAAGTGCAACCTGGGAGAAAGAGTCTCCCAGGTTTCCTTTTAATCCTGTTTATGTGTCTTTCAAATAACTAGGAGTTCATGCACATTTGTCTTGTGTAAGACAGAGCAGAACGTTTACCCATGTTTTTTTTTTTACAACAGTCGTCTCTACAGGCAGTTACTTATATCCAGGTTGAAAAAGGTTCTCTTGCCCTTCATGGTAATTTAACTATTTGTTTTTCAAATAAAACAGGCATCAGGGGCCTCCACAGGTAGCAACACAAACAATCTTGAGTTTCCAGTCGTTTGTCTTTAAGATCTACATTATCAGGAGACAGCATTACAAGTCTTTTTTTATGTGAGGTGTCATGCTGTGTGAGTTATAGAGCAGTTCCAGTAAAACAGGGTTTTACTAATATTTTAAGAAGAAAGTAAAAAAAAATGGTATCTTGCTAGCTAACCTAAAACAAGAAAGTACAAAAAAAAGATATTGAGTAGGTCCTCTGGACGGATTATTGCGATGATGCATCAGCACATTTTGAACCACTTTGGCCAGGATTACCTAAATCAGGAGAGGTTTAGTCTGGTTTATTCTCAGTTAGTGGCAAAGCAAAGGCTTTCATTTTTTTACAGCGTATGTAAATATATGGTTTCAACTGTATGGGAAATTAGTTTGCTGACTTTGCAAGTATGAAAGCACAAGGAAAATGTGACACAAACCGTCCCAGGACAGTTGCACCGATGGGGACAGCAGCTCCTCTGCCTATGGCATTTTAATAGCAGAGATCAATGAATTGAGCTACATAGAAGACAGTATTAAAACTATTTGCCTGATATTGTATTTATTTATTTTTCTTTTATCTTTAATAAACGAGTTTTAACAAAGGGATTACTTTTAATTACAAAAACAAACATTACTAACATAAGCATCAGCTTTACTGAAACTTCTTTTAATCAATGCTCAGTTTGCAGTTTGGAGCACCATTGTTAATATTGTAAAATATGTGTCTAGTTTCTTGTTGGTTAAACCAATGTTGATGTTTATAATTTACTCCCTGTCCTATTTCTATTGTGTAAAGTTATAAAGTCTGTTATAGCTGCTTCCCCAGAATAAGCACTGAGCAGCACATTCCTGTGTTTTTCTTCTTAGCTGTACAAAATAAGACCAAAGAAAACACGTCCCCAGGCTCTCCTTTTCCTCTGCATGATTCTGCTGTTGATTGTTCTCCACACCAGCTACATGATCTACAGTCTGGCCCCACAATATGTCATGTATGGCAGCCAGAAATATCTTGTACAGGTGAGGAAAACGGTTCATGTAATTTCCCATGTCTTTCTATGTTTTTGGTGTCCCTGATGAGATCTACCTCCAAGTGTGGGTTTCTAACAATGTCAGTATCAGTGGGTTTAAACCACTGTGGTCCAGCTCCGTGTAGGCAGCAGTGTGGTCTCTATGGGCCTGCAGCCAGCCTTTTAGACTCTTGTTCTTTTTAAATTCTGTCTATCTGTCAGACAAAGTGGCTTTTGCTGTGTGGATTTGTTGTTTGACTGTATACCGTTTGTGGGTTCTAACTCTGCTCTTTATGTGTGGGTGTCTGCATTTGGTTTTAATGCAGAATTATGCGTGCATTCTGTCTAAAAATCCTTTAAGCCGCATCATTTAAATAAACCATGCCCTTGTTTTGCTAAAACATAATCTCCCTTACTGAAAAACGAGAATTAATTAAAAACTAGCTTCACAGGTCGAACGTACTTTATTCCCACCTGTTCATGGGTTTTTACCCATGGCATTCTAATTTATTTCTGTCTTTCCCATGTCAGGACAATACCCAAGGCTAAGTGATATTACATAAATAAATAGTTGTTTTATGTGTGACTTACTACAACTTTATTTGGACAAATGTATGCAGCTGACTAAAGCAGTGGTTCTCCTATTTAATCTACCATCTCTCTCAACAGATTTACAATAGGCATATGTCATTTCAGTTTGTTTCATGGCAAAAAGAAAAAGGCAGAAAAACAAATATTCATTTGCATTGTATGATTGACTGATGGACACACAGATTGCTAAAAAGTTGACATTTCTTGGTTTTATACCTGAAAGCTAAACAAAAATTTAAATTGCATGTATATTAGCATTGTCAGTTTTTCACCAATCTAAAAATCCAAAATGGTGGCTTAGTAAAGCTTGTTGAGAGCTGCAGTAAAAAGTTATTTGCACTTCTGACAATTTGTATAGTATAAATCACTCTTAAACGCAGTACTATACAAGTTCCTTAAGTGACCAGTTTGCTGCAGTGTTTCAAATTACAAAATGTATATGAATGTGTTATTAGCTGGTATTCCAGTTAATAATCTGCCTGAGTACTTGGTATGTAACTTAGCAAATACTGCTGCCTTTTTAACTTGAAACTACCAACTTGAAATTTAAACTTTAAATTTAAGTTATTTTCAGCAATATCCATGATTAATTTGGGACCTTCTTTAGTGGTTCTCAATCTTGTTCTTCGGGATTCACTGTCCTGCATGTTTTAGGTGTTTCTCTGCTGGCACACACCTGACTGAAATAAATGGGGCTCAGCATGAGCCTGCAGCACATGATGTTGAGGGTAATGTAATCATTTAAATCAGGTGTGCTGGAGCACAGATACATCTGAAACATGAGGAACAGGATTAAGAACCACTATTATAAGTAATAACTACGCTCAACTAAGAGGTACTGGATCAGACAAAGGACAAAATTAAAAGCTGTAAGTCATTGAAATTGTGACTTGATATTTTTTCTTTATTGCAGTTTAACTGAATCCCAAAAGGCAGTCCAATCAATATTCCTCTTTTTTTTAATCTCAGTGAGCTGTCTTACTCTATTTAACAGTTACAAGACTTGTAGATCCAAAAAACCTTTGTTTTTAATATGCTTGAAGTAGTTTCTGTGTCTTGCAAATCACTAACATGTCTTTTTTTTTTCACCGTTAGAGTCAGGCACTCTCAACTGATCCAGTACCTGGAAATGCTACTTTTAGCACTACAAAGATATGTGACGCAGCCGCACCTGAGGGTAAGATCCCACTGCTTCTTTCCACAGTATTGGGGGTGCACTACTCACAATCAAAGATACAGTCCTCACAGATTTATTCTGCTCTGGAAAACATGAAGGAGTGGGTTCAAACCCAGCTTCTTAATGTGAGACCCTGTTTTGTAGTCTTGATTATCATTTATTAGACGTGGGAGCAAATTATACAAAGAATAAGCATTTACTCATGCGAGAGGTAGCTTGTATTTGTGCCCATGCCAACGCTAATTACGGTACATCAGCCGTGAAAACATAAATTTGTACATCTACATCACACCAGTGAGCTTTATTATGGTAATTAATCCATCGGACTAATGCTCAAGTCGTGATAGGTAGTAAAGGGTCCAATACGGTGCAGGGACGAATTTAAACTACACCTTCGTACCAAGTTATCTGTGCTAAATTACTAAATTATCTGTGTCTGTGTCAGGTTCAATGATTACAGGAAAGTTTGTAAAATACAATTCGATCATCACTGTGTTTCAAACTAAATAACTGGGCATATTGTCTCATTATTTCCGTTTGTCATGTTGCTGTCATGTTGGGAAATGACAAATGTTGCTTAGAATCGGCTTTACTATTCTGACACATGAACCATAATAAGCCTAACTTTGTTGGCTGTTCAAACCACAGCTCTCTCCATTTACATTGTGCTTTCTGAAACGAGTCTGTATGACAGCTGCGTGACTGAGTGCTCCTTCGTAACAGTGGGCACTAACTCATGCAGGTAATTTGGTAGCACCTTGTGGGCATAAATGACCAGTGACCAGTCATGCACAGTTCTAAATTTCCTAAAGCCTGGACCAGAGCCAAAAGGAGGTGCCAAAGTCTGGTTTCCTCTCAGACCACTTAAATTACAGCATGCTGAAAGGTTATCATGAATTTGTTGCTCATCCAGGCCCAAGCATTACTGCCTACTCCAGATTTAGAGCCACCAGCCTGAGATTGTATATCTTCCACTAATGCTGACACAACTGCTCAGACTTGTTGCTAGTGGGGTATGTCGAAGAAACGTTACCAGCAGATTCCTTTGGTCCTTGTCGGATGTGTGTTGGAGAGGCCAATTTTTGGATTAGTGTTTCGTCTTTCCCCCACTTAAGTAAAACCTTTTCACACCAGCTTAGTGATGTACTTCATGTGTGAACTGCTTTAGACGGTTGTGTATTGGCAGAAACCTGCCTTTATTGCATAATTTTCTTCTTTTTCCAAAATCAGACGTTTCTTTTGCCATTATATATTCTACAATCCATATTTTACAACATCGCCACTTTTTCCACCTAAAAGTGCTTTTCAAATGAGTTTTGCATATTTCAGTAGGTCAATATAAGAATATCTTATATCTCAAGACATTTTGAACACAATAGCTAAAAACACAATAAAATAAGTTTCAGTTTAACTTTTTTCTTTCTGTAAAGGTAGGTGTTTAAATCACATTTTTATTTTAACAAGATTTACACCTTTTATATAATTTAATTCATATTTTATTTAATGTATATGTTAAGGCCCTCAACTCAAATATTCGCTTGGTCTGCAAATATAATAAATGACATATAAAGTCAGATTTTGCCAGCGTATGAGATCCCAAAGATTGTTCACCCAACATTGAGTACTAAGAACATAATTAGTATTATTCACGTCACTTCACTTGTTAGTGGCTATATTATTGTCACTGATTGGTGTTCCTTTTCATTTTGAACACTTAAACCTCTGATCATAGAGAGAAGTCACCTGTACAAACAAGTCTGTCTTTCAACTGTTTGAGGAATTGGCTTTCTGTACATGTGAATGTTTGTTGTTGTTATCAGAAGATTATTCGTTCAGTGGAAAGTTAACGACTCAAATAGTGCTTCGGTGCTTTCCCAAATGACAATCTGCAGAACTGGGATGCAATCAGAATTGCTAATGAGATATGATGAGTTAAAATGTCAAGTGTGTAATAATGCTCAGAAAAAAAGTTTGGATATAAAAAGTTTAATAGGAGTTGATTATTCCCATAAACAAAAATATACCCTGTTCACTGTTGCTCCAGTGAAGTATGTGATGTATCTTTTCAAAATGTCAGTTGCTCTCAGTCTTCTTGATATAACATGCTTTGGATGAAACAGAAAATCATGTTTTTTTTATCAATTAAAAGCCAAAAAAAAAAAAAAGTATTATGTAACCTAAATGCGTGTTGGATTTATTCTTAAAGCTATAGTGATACTACAGATTGTGTATGGAATTTTGTTTCCAGTCCATTTTTACTAAGAGTTTCTTAAGAAAATCATTAATATCTGGACCCGAGGCAGGAAAATAAGTGGTATAGCTGCATATAGCAGATATATTAAAATGAATTGTCCTCTAGATTTGTACTCCATTCAACCACACTAAAATGCAGCAGCGAGAGAGTCACTGCAGAGATTAATGACAAGGTGCTGGCTGAAAGAGATTGAGATATCACTAATGGACAGATAGGGGCCAAGTTTGTTTATGTAACATTATCTTATCTTTTACAAATTAGTATTCTTCTCAGTACCTAAACAAAACAAGAACACTCAGTGTAACTTCCATTTAGCCGCTGGCACTGTTTTGCAGTTTTAATGAAAGAGGTCTTGATCCACTCAAAATGTTAATGGGTTTCTTCCTTTACTCATTACCTTGTTGGAAGTATTACACTTTATTTAGCTTTTACTCAATCCTAATTAAACACATTATAGTTCATGTACTGGATGACTGAAAAATGAGACATAAGAAAAATGTCTCGGTCACGTCTCACTGGGTGGAGACCCCGGGGAAGACCCAGAACTCGCTGGAGGGACTGTATATCCTGCCTGACATGGTTATATTGGTGCAAAAAAGAAGGGTATTGATCTGGGTACTCTTGTTGTTAAGTGTTCATCTGATTGACAGCCTGGGGGAAGAAGCCTACTGTTATTTTTTATATATATATAAATAGTGCACTGTAGTGCCAACCTAAAGTTAAAAGTAAACAGTTTGTGTGAAGGATGTGTGGGGTCTGCAGAGATGTTAGTTGCACCTTTCCTGATCCCAGAGCTGTACACGTCCTGGATTATCCTCTAAGCAAACCTAATTTTGCGTTGTAGTTTAGACCTGTCCTGTTATGGGGATGAACCAAACCACACAGTAAAACACAGAGGACAAACATAATGTCCTCTATAATGGCAGTGTAGAAGGTAAGGCTCCTGTGTAAGGTTGTACTTCATTAGTTGCCACAGGAAGTACAGTCTGGGCCGTCTGCATGTGAGGACCAGCTTAGGTCAACAGAAGTCTACCATTATCTCTACACATATACAGGTTCCGGTCATTTAATTACAATTAATCATTAAAAAGTCGAATTTTTAAAAGTAATTCCATTCAAAAAGTTAAACTTGTATATTATATTCATTCATTACCCACAGGCTGCTATACTTCAAGTGTTTATTTATTTTAATTTTGATGATTATCACTGACAACTAATGAAATTCAGTATCTCAGAAAATTAGAATATTACTTAAGACCAATACAAAAAAGGATTTCCAGAAATGTTGTCCAACAGATAAGTATGAGCATCTTCAGCACTCAATACTTAGTTGGGGCTCCTTTTCCCTGCATTACTGCAGCAATGCGGCGTAGCATGGAGTCGATCAGTCTGTGGCGCTGCTCAGGTGTTATGAGAGCCCAGGTTGCTCTGATGGTGGCCTTCAGCTCTTCTGCGTTGTTAGATCTGACGTATCACATTTTCCTTTTCACAATACCCCATAGCTTTCCTATGGAGTTAAGGTCAGGCAAGTTTGCTGGCCAATTAAGAACAGGGATACCATGGTCCTTAAACCAGGTACTGGTAGTTTTGGCACTGTGTGCTGGGGCCACGTGCTGTTGGAAAATGAAATCTGCATCTCCATAAAATTGGTCATCAGCAGGGAGCATGAAGTGCTCTACAACTTCCTGGTAGATGACTGCATTGACCTTGAACATCAGAAAACACAGTGGACCAACACCAGCAGATGACATGGCACCCCAAACCATCACTGACTGTGGAAACTTTACACTGGACCTTAAGCAGCACAGATTCTGTGCCTCTCGTCTGTAATGAACCCTCAGAATCTGGAGACCCGATAATTTAACCAAGAAAATAAGTGAGCATTTTAAAGAGTTTATTTTCAATAAACTGGTTTTGCTGGAAATGACAGGAACTCATATCAGGATCACTACAGAGAGAGAATAAGGTTAGTGGCCAGGAATAACTCAGTGAGGGTGACAGCACACTGAATAGACACCACTAACTTCTCAGATGCCAGGAGGCAGGACTGGCTCTGGTGATCGATCTTGATGGCTCCGTCTGGAAGATTTGGATCACTAGATGACTGATCTGAATCTTGTAAATGTTAGGCAGGGCAAGAGCTTGCGAGGAAGTCGTTGTCAGTTCAGGGGTCATACAGAGGGAGAAGTTTTCGGAAGGGCTAGACAACAGGGGAATCCGGGATCGAGGCGAGAGAATCGGTAACAGGAGGCGCGCGCACCATGCAGAGGTATCCAAGCGGCGCAGAGACAGGAGACATGTCTGAGGTCCAGGCTTGGGTGGTACACGACAGGAAGAAGAATCCAGAAAGGGGCCGAGGCAGACGGACTTGGTCCATAGACAAGGCAGGAGGTCAGTGTCAGGGTTCTGGCAGGATTCGTCCTGTTCCTCTGTGCAGAAAGGAGTAGATGCTGGTCCTTCAGATGGGTTTAGGAGCTCAGACGATCCAGTCCAGCTCTCCTAGGGTAACTGCCTGTCTCCTGGAATCTCCTGTTCTAGAGACTCTGCTGGGAGACGCACCAAACCTACCGGCAATGGCTCGTATTGCTGAGCCATCCCGATGGAGTTGGACTGCCTGTGCAACCTCTGTAGGGTCCAGATATCGCCTCATGCTACCAGTAGTGATATTGACCCTGGTCAAATGCAAAAGAACTGAAAAGCAGTCAAAGGAAATGAGTATTGAAAAAATATCTGTGGGCTTAACCTGCAAACCCATTCCTTTTTGTTTGCTCCTTTAGTTCACCTGTTGTTAATCTTATTAACACCAGAACAGCTGATACTGATACTCCCTCTACTACTGAATTAACCAGATCAATATTATACAAAACTTTACGTGACTTGATATTACACTCTGATTAGAAAGTGTTCTTTAATTTTATATGAACAGTAGTAGAGTTGTACTTCCAAAATGAACTAGGTCACATGTGTTCCATTTCTATGGAAATGAAATCTGATTGTCAGCCTTATTACTTTATGTAGACATTTTAGATCCCTCTCCAGTTGTGATGCATTATAATGAAGGTGCTGAGATACCAGTCACTTGACAAAAAAACAACTTTTAGCTTCATCTTTTTGACCATCTTTGAAACGGCTCCTGTTTTCACAACACCCTTGGTACCACCTTCAACGAGTAGGAGGATGTGTCAAGCTGAAGGAGTGCATGCGTCTGAGAGGGAAAACATTCACTAATCAGCAGGGTCTATAGATATGTTGGAGGCGAAAGTTTTTTTTATGGCTGAAAACAAAAAAAGTAGACCTAAACTTTTCTTTATTTTTATGTAACTCCTTTTTAAAAGAGGGAGAACGTATTTAATCTTGCTGAAATAAGTTTTCTTTTTTGGAACTAAGAAAAGTTTCCTGAGAGTAGTTGAGAGGAACTAATGGCTGAATGTTTGACAGCCAAATAACCAGATGCATGCAGTATTCAGGTGTTAAGAAAACACATTGAATTTGTTTTTATTAAGAGCACCTTTTCTGACATAAAGCAGTTTTTATTTTTACTAGAGCATAGAATACTTTCCTCCATTGCATGTGTAACAATGACGGAGCAAAGACAGATGAGCCAAACACTCCTCGTAAAATTGATAGAGAAGAAAACAATTGGGAGTTAATGCAAACAAGAGAGTAATAGTTCTGGCTGTAGGAAGTTGGAACTCCATGTCAGTAAGGAGTCTTTCTCAGTTGATCAGCTCAGTCTGTAATTGATGCAGTCTTGTTCAAAAGGAACTGTGCCTTCTTTGTAAAGCTGACGAGAGCGGGAAGGTTGCAAAAGGGGTCAGGATTAAAAGCTACTGTCAAGACAGTTTCCAACAGGTTTAAGATTTTGCACAGAAAGGTTGCTGAGAACGTCTTATTGTAGAGAACAGATTTTATCTAGGTTCAATAAAATAAAGCATTTTTCTTCTGCTAGTATTTTAGCCATCTACTATATTGTGTCGATGTTTTTTAAAATGCATGATTCCTGTGTTTTTTTGTATTTATTTCCCCCCACTTCTTGCATATATGCCTTTCCTTTTCCATGCATAGTTAGTTGAAACTGTATCAATATATGTAGTTTCTCATGGATTTATTGGAATTTTAAACTCTATGCCTGTTTTATGTACATTTTATGAACATCAATAGGAAACAGCAATATTCTGCTATTTAAACTAGTACACACAGTGATACATTGATGCATTCAAAGTATGAGTATGTCATTTTGTCCGTTTTTACTCGTGTGTTCTTGAATTGCATTTACTTGTATTCTGTAAGGCTGCAGCCATTCCCAACATAATCGTCACTGTTGCTCCAGTCGTTAGTATCCACCAGATTTAAGATGAAACATATAAGGTTGATCCCCAGCTGAAACACTCCATGTGTCTGATCATCATCACAATCTCCTGCACCCAGTTTATGAAAGTTCTTCAGACTGGATGAAAATGCTTCAGAATCCACATCCGTTAAAAGTAGCTTTTTGACATCGCTCCTAGTTGTTTACCAACTTTTCGTGACTTTTAGTCTCAATTCTTATAACCTCTGACTTTAGGTGGTTATTATGTTAAAATATTTTTTTATTGTACTTTAATAATATCATTGTATAAAATATTGCATTGGAAATATACTACTGTGCAATTAAATGCATTTAGGTTATTTAAAATCTAATCCAATGACCCTCTGTCTGTCAGTTATTGTCCTGTGAATATCAGCCCAGGAAAATACTATATGATCCACGCTCTGGCATTCTCACACAGCAAACTCTGCACACATATGAAATACATCCGTGACAGGTTCTTTTCAAAATATAATAATTTATTAACAGAAATAATTCACCTTCAAGTCAAACATTTAAAGTGTAACTAACCCTGTTGTAAAATCATAACCCCGCCCCCAGACAAATTTTGAAAAATTCCACCCAAGTGGGCAGTGCCAAGAGATACTCAATACAACCCATTGATGTCAGCACTAAGACAGTTTTTTATACTATTTATACAGCTTATGTACAAAAATGTTTATTACTATTTAACTAAACTACTAAGCAAAATTAAGATTAAAGAAACTAATGAACTGGGTACACACATAAAGAAGGACAAATTACAATAGGGACTTTATGATGCATCACTCTCAGCTCCAGAGTTACCGGTAATGCAGCAGCATTTTTCTGTAACCATAACTGTCAAGATACATGCAGAGATGTTTGTTGCTTGGTGCTTTGGGAAATTAAGAAAGTACATGTATCCTCAGATTTTCTTAGACAAAAGCAGCAAATGCTCAGTGCAGGCTGTCCTTCTCAAAAACTACGTAACTTGAGAACTGCGGCTCCGGCTCTGAATGGGTCATGTGACCTAGTGCGCCGTTTTACGGCAGGCTGAGCTCCCCATGAACACAAGAGGTAACCTTACATGCGTCTACATTTCTCATCCTCGACTCAAAGTTTGTCTCTGAAGTTCCTGCAGCCTTTCATAATCAGATGATTCAGCCTGCTGTCTGCCCCGTCCTTCTCTTCCACGGCTCCTGGAGCTTCCTCTCCCTCTCCCTCTCCCCCAGGCTGTGCCTCGCCCTCTCCCTTTCCGTTACAATGGGAGACTGAGTATAATCTACAGGGGGGAATGTGGCCTTGTAACTCGATGACTTCTCAATCTCCTGGTCCAAAGTGGTCTGCTATCACATTCCAAAACATGGAGACTGTTTACTTTTGCAACAGTCCGGTGTTGCCAGTGGCTTTCAGCGGCGCTAAGCCGGAACGTTACGAGTATAGTGCCCCCTAGTGGCTAAAGGTTAAACTGTGTTGCTTTAATTATTTAAAGAAACATTACATTTTATTTGTCTATTTCACAATTTAATTGTGCATTTATTTATTCAATTATTCAATGATGTATCAAATAAATAAAATGTATTTTTTAATGAAATGGGACATTTAATTATACATTTAAAAATGTAATAGTATATTTATTTTATAGTAAAGTCACATGATATATGAATTAATTTAATTTGATCCCTTTTAACCCTCCATATTGTAGGACCCAGGAGGGGTTCAAGTTTCAGTGCTCTGCCTTCAGGACTGCGTTGAAAGGGATTTAAATTACAGTCTGACAGACACGGCACACATTGTGTGTCAGCTATCCAATGTTCACATTTCTAATGGCTGTGAGGCACAGTAGTACATTTAAAATAGCATTAGAGCAGTTGTTAAAAAGAAAACATTTTTCTTGCCATTTACTTTTGAGTTGAAGACCGACTTTTGGCCAGTTACTTGCTGAGTTGGAATGGTATAGCAGAATCTTTCCAAATCTTTGGCACCTACTTTGCTTCTTTTTTTAAACGAGTGTTTTGCCTTCCTGTAGATTATTCACAGCAACACATTTGACTTTTTTGTGATCACTCCCCACTATATGTGTATATTCAACAATACAACGTCCCTTTGAAAGACTTTTCTTGATTGACTTTTCAGAGTCAGTTAAATGTCTTTTTGGGTCCATTTTGGACACCTTCATTTTGGGTATAGATCTTAGACCACACTCTCTGTCATTAAACAATGACAGACCCAATGATTTTCTTGAACTCAATAAGTATTCAGGTTTTTCCCGCTTGTAGTTAGAAAATATGCATTGCAATGATGTTAAAATACGTGCTTGCCTAATAATTGTACACACAATGTTGAGTCTTGCTTGTGCCGTCCCTTGAGAGCCTTTTGGCCTGATTATTTCATTTTGTAGGGCAAGTAGTACTATAGAAGAGTAAGTATGTTTACAAACCTGGCTATCTATTGATATTTAGTTAAACTCTGATTCTCAAGCTTATCTCAGATGAAGTGAATAAAATGGAATACTTTGGTTAAAAAAAGGATGCCTCAGCTTTCACATAGGCACATTCCTTCACATAGGGGCATTCCTTTGTAATAAGTGCTTATTTTACATTGAGGCCAAAGAGGGTATAAGTCAAGCTTGTGATTGAGTGGCCAGCTGGACATACTGCGGTAATGATACAAACATCTTGGCAAGCAGGTGCTCTGTGTAAAAAATATCTATTACCTGCTCTAAGGTCATAGTCATATCATCACTCTTTGACTTAGCATAGCGTAAAGCAGTGCTCAGAAATTGCAGGTTCATCACAGTAGTGATGGGACTTCAATAATTTAGGAATGGTATTACAAGCAAATGATGCGAACTTTAATTCTTACAGCACAACACGTTCCATTACAAAGAATTGAAGGAAACTCACAGAAAGCTATACATCAGGGAAGGCTTCTTTGTCATTATTTTTCAGCAAAACCGAGTTTTTGCTGGAGATAAGCCTATTTCACACTTAATATCAACTAGTCTAACCACAGCTTTAGATTTTTAGCCCACAGATCAATTTTCAAAGCAAAATCCTAAAGCGGGTGCTCCCCTTTCTCTAATCATTGTCTTTTTGTCAGTTTCACATTGTGAGTTTTGTCAATTTAAGTTATGTTATAGCTGCAATCATACAGGCACTTTTCACCCAACAAGACATATATTGATTCAGTGAGGAACATTTTTAATACACAGGTGGATTTTTTTTTTTTTACCCTACAGACTCCTATCTGTTTCCTAGCAACTTGCCAGTTTCCATAGCATTGTTTTTGAAGAGCTTCAGGAAAACGATGGTCACAATTTTGTGTTACCTCTGAGATCTCAGGTGCCCAAGCAATTTTCAACATCAGGCTTTCACAACACCAACACAAATTAATAGTAATTTTCTTTGCTGCAAGGGGATCATTATCAATTTGCATTACGATGGAATGTGTCACTCTCAAGCTATGTTCCTGAAAAAAATCTCCGTCTTGCTGCCAGCAGACTGCCACTACAAATATCCATAGAACCTTGGGGGGGGGGGGGGGGGGGTTGTATCTGAAACAAAACTATAATAATTAAGTACGTCACTGTAGTTAAAATGTCATTGAAATGCAACGTACATTAAGTAATCTTAATGTACGTTGAAGTCGAAGTAGTCTATGATTATTATTTTTTTTTATACATTGCCTGAATCAACACTGCATACATTTAATTTTACCAAACAGATAGTAATTAGAGCCACATGCATTAAGCAAGGTGAAAAAATGATTCAGACTGTATGGTAATAAGGTAATTATTTTAGTGCAACATTTTCAGAGAAAATATAAAGAGACTAGATTATTTTTTTCTTAAAACTATATTTACATTATATTTATATCCCGCTTTGTTATCCATGGAGGAATCACCGGCAGCTTTTGCGCATGCGTTATACAGTTGCAATGGGAAAACGGAGAAGGTCTCCTCTCTGCTCTCTTTGCTCTGACTGCATGAAGGGCTTTCAGGACGAGGCAGCAGCCTGTGCCTGTGAGACGGCACAGAGGAAAGTAGGGAGCTCTAGCAGCCGTGTCACCCTCCCTTGGCGCTTTAATGTGAAGTCTCTAAATCGCCAAAAACACAGAAAAGTCACTTGATTATTCTCTAATCGCTTTTTTGTAAGAAAGTTGCTGGAAGGGTCAGAGAAGTCCCCAAATATAACGACAGAGTCGCTAAGTTGGCAACACTGGACTGTCGTCTCTAGTTTTCCTACATCACCGAGAGCAGCGCAGCGAACAGTAAACACCAGGAAGCTTCAGACATTAGCCAGCTTTGCAGCAAGACAGACAGGAGTCGGATTTGTCAAAATAAAGTAAATTTTAACATTTTATGATATTTAAATTCATTTTAAACTATAAGAATAAGTTAATGGTATATCACATGTTTTAGTATGAACTATGAAGTTGGATAACAGCCAGGAGATACTGTTAACACTGATTAAATAGATTCTCTTGAAATGTTGTCAAGACCTAGGCACCTTGCACTGATTGAGTCAACGTTGGTCTCCGATGCATTTATTATTTTGGAAGAAAATGGTACATTGATCCCATCCATGATAATTCGACACAGCAATAAAAAAATATTATGAATCAAAGTCTAGTTATAGCCTTTTTCCAAGGCTAGACAAATGATCCAGATAAATTATAACTTCTTTTTGGGGATTTAAGTCGACATCTACTCATAGTAAACCATCGCTATTCACCTTATTCAGCCCCGCCTACTTTTTCAACAACAGCTCTCCCGTTTTGTCTTAGCACTTCCGGATAGCCGTCAATCCGCTGTTGTCAGTATCAGAAAATGGCACGAAAAGAAACTAATACGTTGTCCAAAAGTTCTAAGGGAACGTGTCTGCCTCATCAAAGAGCTCTCAGCTCTCCCAGTGACCATGAGACACGCATTTCCCTGACTTCACACGCATTCCATTCCTCATGCAGAAAAAATGTCCATAATGAATGGGCTGCGGATGATCCATCCACAGCACTGTCCGTTCAGAGCTCAGTTCAGCCCAGCCTTCAGCAGAGCTGTTTCAGCTTCTTTCATAGCTTGTGGGCATCTGTAATTCCTGCTGCAGTTCACGTTAACAGAGCAGCAGAGGAAGAGCTGGAACAGCACAGAGCAGTTTAATAAAACTGTGACTGGCGACCTGTTGAGGTTGCACTGCGTCCCCGCCTCTTGCTCTTTAACCGCTGGAGATAGGCACCAGCGCAATACCCTGACTGTTAAGTTTAATCGAAAAAAAAAAACATGTTTTATTTTGTTTCATTTTACAAACATCCTAGTGTGCAGCTGCTCAGGAGGTGAGACGCTGCTGCATATGTTGACTGACAGCTGATGCAGCTCTCATTAACGGTGACTACAGGTCTGCCTTCTTCCGGGAAAAGCACATGCAAAATAAATTTTTTGCTTTTCCGAATTTGATCCAGTCAAATACGGGGCATTGTTTCAGTTAGTGCGACACTGGGCCAAGAGCGAAAAATGCGGCATAGTCCCGCACAAATCAGGAACTCTGGTCCGCCTGTGTTGGTGACAGCTGGAGTTTACTGGTGAATAATAGGATGATCCTGTATTGTTGAGCGCAGTCAAGGCGCCGCAATAAGGTATGTTTATTTGAAAGAAACGTGACTTGATAACTACTACAACCATTATGTCAACTAGGTAACATCTCTCTTAGTAAGCTGTAGTGTAATCTCAACTCCCTGTGTTGTGCTTGGCTATGCTTAGTAGAGATTATTAGGGCAGTTAAAAGCCCACGTTGGTTCAGCACACTGCTGTGAAAATGGTCATGTTATGCCTCATTGTAAAAGCTTGCAAAATCCAGGCGCTTAATTGAGTTCAAAAGTTGCCCTTTTACTTCACCGCAAAGCTACAACTATTAACAAAATGGCAAAACTGCCTAACCGGAAGTTGCGAGACAAAATGATGCCACCCATCACTCACGGGTTGGTGAGGTCAGACACAGAGTCACAAGCAATCACCGTGCTTATTGAGAAGGGAGGCAACCACAAAAAATAAGTAGGGTGAGATACTAGTTAAAGCAGCCCACTCCTAGCCAATCAAAAACGGGCTATTAGTAATGATAAAAGGGTAGTTCATGATCCGCCTGCTTGCTTTTAATTCAGCAGTGGGCAAAGTTCAGATTTGATTTAATTTGTTTGACAGCAAGTTACCTGATGTTGTATAACCCATAGTAGTGAAAAACAGTGCCCACAATTTAGGTAAGTGTGCCTTTCTCCTCCTGAAGGCTTCTTGCTAGCTTTTTCTGAGGTCAAGTCATGGTGGGCCACTTTACTGTATGACGTCTTGTGTGTCTGCATCAAGAGTTCTTGGAGGCCCCACAAATGAATTTTCCACTGTGAAAGATGCTTTCTGTGAACTTTCCCGGCATGTGTTTGTTTGAGAAGCACTATGTCTAAGAAAATAATTTTACTGAAGGAGCATCAGCATCCTGAGAGGGCACTTGAACAAAAAATGCTGTGTTGCATTTAAGATCGAGAGAGAAAGAAAGCAAAAGTGCACCATGATGCTTCCAGAGTTGTTGTTTTAAAAGAAGCCTTCAAAAGAACACTGAGTGCTTGCATGTGTGCACTAGGTTCTATGCATGCTTTTGACTGTGGAGATGAAAGACATCCATTATTCATCATGCTACATAGGGTAGCACTCACCTGAGTATCACAAGTCAAGGTGAAATTACCTACATCCCCACGCCGGCCCCATGCTCTTATCAAACAACAGTAATGATTTCAAGGTGAAGCCGGTCAATGTTGTACATGATAATATATTGAGGCAGACCACTGTTGTGAACCATCTGTAGGTCCCATTCAGAAATCGGGGTTTCATTGAAGCCGCTGTAGAGCCACAGATGGGTGAGAGAACGATTGGAGTCTGGTCCAAGTCTTGGTCCTGGGATTTAAATCCCCTTCTTCCATCTGTATCATAAGTGGTATAGGGTAGAAGTTGATACCTTTCTTAAGTTTCAGTTTTCCATTGGGGTAAACTTTTGATGGTACTGGCTTTAATGCATCACAAAGTTATGGCTTTGGATCTTGATGTCCTGTAGCTTCACATAAATGTGTCTGCACTGTTCATGGGGTTCAAGTCAGTGTGAAGAGCTCTGTTAGTAACAGCCTGACTGGAGCAGCACAGCAGGGTCAGTGTTAATGCTCCAGATGGCTCTCTAATAAAGCCAGACCTAGCATTTTAGCCCAACTCCAGCTTTTTTTTTTTTTTGACTTTTCTGTTCCTTTATTCTGTTGAGAAGTTTTAATAAGGAATGTATTTACATAACATTCTTTTGAGTGCCTGTGTGTGGCACCTCATTAAGCAATGAGATCTTGGTGGGGATTTTTTTTCCCACCATTCCGCTATAATAAGAATCAGACTGCTCAGGGGAAGCACAGACGCTGTACACTTTCAGACGTCATCCGCATTTCGCTCGCCTGCCAATATTCACTCACACACATAAAGGGGAGTGATTCAGCTTTGGAACGCTTGTTGTCCTTTTTGCCCGAGTCTGTCTGATCAATAGCTGTATCAGTTTAAGAAGACTCCAAAGCTGGCATTAGGAGGAAAAGCGGAGTTGTCCTGCAGAAGTAATTTGTTACATAGAATAGGAGCTTTACTTTTGTTTCATTTTGAGACAGATTTCCTTTTGTGTTCATGATCACATTTGGGAAAGGCAGAATAAAGGAGTTTTGCTTTTGTGTGTCAGGGCTGCTAGGGAATTAAAAGAGCTGAAACCGCGTTTATTGGTTCAGTAAACGAACTGCAGTTTGCTAAGTGGTAATCATTCAGTGCTTCAAGTAGAGGTAAGGCAATATCATCAGTTGGCCGATAAATCGACCGATATTTTTTCTGGTGTTTTATCAGCTGCTCGCTTCACAGATTTTTAATTAGGCATGTTTTTGGGCAGCACACTGATGCTGTGTTAACAAAGTGAAAATAAGGAACACAGATGCCCCTGTCTTTCATACAGGTACATCTAGACGCTAGAGAGCAGTGGTCAGCAGTTAATGTGTGGTAGTTTCTGGGTTTTACACATTGTTTTTGCTCTATTTATTAGTAAACACAGAGCTTTTCTTTGTATATTTACCATGATAAGACCATTTGACCGGAGGCAAGATACTACGCATGCGCCCAATGAGTAAACAAGGAGAAGTAATGGGGCTGAGCAACTCAGTAACGCCCAGCAGGGGTGTGAAAAGAAAGGAAAAGTCAGAGCACAAGTTTGATCGGGTTCGTCTTCGACCGCGGCGAGCTGTCACTTTACTGTGAGGCAATGTTGGACGGTCTACTGGCTCTTACCCGTTGTTAGCATCAGTTGTCGCCATCTTGCTTTCTGATTGTTCCATGGTACTGCCAGTAGATGGGGTACAACAATGGTAATGTCGGCTGATGCTGCCAGGTGCAAAAATTATTTTTAGACTCAAAAACAACTTAGTAAACACTGTCAGGACATTCCTGATTACCGGGGACAGACCTCGTTTTGGATGACTTGTCCCCGGCAAAAGCTGTCCCCGATTTCAGTGTATCGTGAGGGAGTAAAATAATTTAGTACAAGAGTTATCTGGTCCCGACGTAGTAAAAGAGCTGAGCCAAACGTGCCTTCCCCGTCCCGTCGGCGTTGCAAATGTAAACACAGAAAACATGCAGCCAAGATTTTTACATTTGATATCTGTTATGCATAGATATCCCCCACTAATTTAGTAATTGCTTTATAGTGACCTTTCAGCTGTGATGAACATGATCCAGTCTGCGGGACATCCCAGACGGTCTGGCTGACAAAAGGCAGCAGCAGCGGGCTGGTCTCAGTGAGACTGCAGTGGGTCAGCGGGTCTGCCGCCTCTGACAAGTCCAAGCAGATTTAACATTGGCTCATAATCCTGATGAACTGACTGCAGAGCTGAAGTTTGGAGGTGTAGTTTCTTGCATAAAATAGTCTTAAAACAACTTTTAGTAAAAAATTAAGGTTATAAAATTGATACGTTTGTAAACTCATCTTCTTAATGCTCCTTACTCCACCCTGGTGGTGAAAAGTTTTTCTTGCTGTACGCAAACCCGCCCCCTCAACAAGTCCGAGAAAGCAGACAAATACTGGGTCGGTTGAGGGACCAAAGCCCCATGAGAGTAAAGCGTGGGGGAAGTGAAATTGGCCGGTTAAATGCGTAGGGAAATGCTACCAGTGATTTGCAAAGCCCAGGCTTCTCGAAAGCCCCAGGCTTTTGAGTGGCAATAGAAAAGGGGCTAATATTATCTTTCGCTCCCAAGTGAATGAACGTCTTGTGGCCGAGGCAATGTGGACTGGATGATGACCCTCATTGTTTTTTTGTTTTTTTGCTGAGAATAGTTCTTTGTCATTCATTGTTTTCACAGAATCACAAAACGGGCCATGTTTTAAAATAAAAATAAAAATATTTGTTGAAGCGTGTAGCTGTGCAGTTCTTTGGTCCCAAATATTTTAAACTCATTAGAAACTTAGAGTACTGCGGCTATATGTATACCCTATAAACATTGATGCACCGTCTTTGTGATTTGCTGGCGCCTGCGTCATGCCTTTACCTTTTGGCTTTTCGGAATGTGAGACTCAATATGTTTGATGCAAGGCTCCATTAACTGTTACATCATTCAACATTTATTCATTGGTCGTGCCATATTCACATCGACTGTGACACAGCTTTCCTCTCCTCCAACTCCTGGTTGTCTTTTATGGTTAGAATAACAAAATTGCCTGAGGCACTGCTACATTTTGTAATGGCTGCCTGTTTTTAACTCTTAAGTGAGTTCAGACACCTTTATAACTCAGACATATCATGCACCATGTAGCAATAGATGTGTCACCTTTTATTTGGTTCCTGATGTGTTTTTTTTTCTTCTTGTTTTTCCTCTGTAACACCACATAGAAGCTGTCTGGATTATCAGGCAGAATTTTGTTTTACCCCTTTTTTTCCAAGATGAAAATCAATTACACTTGTCCTGGGACAATAAAATGATAAAATGAGAGCATTTTATTCAATAATTATTTTCAGTACGATCTACCAACTCGGACCTTTTTATTATGGAGTATTATAAATAAAAAGAAAGATACAGGTACTTTGATAGAGGTATTAGTTTTTATGTGAGCAGAAAGTGAACAAATGACATTATTACCCTGATTTATGCATCAAAGCAGAGGTATTTACCTTTAATCTTAAAACAAGGCGCGTTAGAGAACATGCTGTCGTTGATGTGGTCATAGACCGAAGGTGGTACATTTTCATAGCTTTTATGAATTTATTAATAATAAATAAAATAAAAAATGTCAGTATTTGCCCATCAATCAGAACGGATTTACAGAAAATTTGTTGATTAATGACTGCATCACAATTAGCCAACAAATTAGGTGAAAGAAGCTTTTAAACCTATAAAAGTTTCCGTTTGTATTTTTTCTTGATTACTTGTTTCTGTTGTTAACAAGAATGTATCTATCTCTGTCTTTTTCAGATCAGTGCACTGTGACTAGGACTTATCTTTTCCTACACAAGTTCTGGTTCTTTAGCACCATCTACTACTTTGGGAACTGGGTTTTTATTGGGGTAAGTTACAAAGTTTTGAAACGCTGTTTCCGTCTTTTAGAAGGGCTAGTTTTTTTAGGGGGTGGATTGAATTTGTATGAGAAAGTCTCTATCATAAAATTGTCAGACGTGAATCACATAAAGCATTTAATCACTCTTTAATGCACTACAACATACAGCATCTGCCGTCACAAACCCTCTCCAGAAAATGTCCATCAGGGAACAACGGCACAAAAGTGCACGATTCACAAAAAAGCTTAGCAGATACGTATAATTGTGCCAAGAGTGTATGTATATGCATAGATAATGTGTTTTTATTTGTGTGTTTGGCTTTCAGGCTTTCCTTATTGGACTGGTGGTGTCATGCTGCAGAGGGAAGAAATCTGTGATCGAAGGAGAGGTGGAGGCCGATGACTCAGACTTAAGCGATGATGAATATGTCCATTGAAAAAAAAAAAAAAAAAGCTTTTCTCTCGTAAATATTGCGGTCATAACTTAAAGGGACTAGAAAGTATAATTCCGTCAAAAAATAAATGAACTGAAATCAACCTAATTAAATATATTTGTTTTGATTTTTCTGTGGGATTCCAGGTTTGGTTGAGTTAACTCATTCTTACCTTGTAAAGAGAGAGCTCAGGCTGAATGTAGCTTCTTCTGCAGTCGATTTTAGTGATAGCTCGGGGATTCTGGGAGTGTCCTCCAACTCAATCCTACCTTGAGAATTCACATTTTGACAGTCTGACAAAGATTTCTCATTCTTTAGGAGAAACACTGACATTAAACATTTACTGTTCCAAAACTCAATGTTTAGATTTCTACAACAGCACAATCGTTTTTTTGCCCTCTTTCTTTAGGTACTCCTTCTAGTCCCCTTAAATTATTTATTCATGAAAACATCTACACATATTTGAAGCGCACCAATAGTTTTACTGAATAGTTGCTTGTTATAAAAACAATGATTTCTAAAAGTTGACATTTGTAACACTAAGGGTTTATGTTTGCTGTAAGTTGCATATGGTTCAAGTGGAGAGGCTGTGTTTTATTTTTTATTTTTTGCCATCTGCTGTAATATAATGAAGCATCCCTGCTCCTGCACAACCGCTTGATGTGTAACATTTAAAGAACTCGTTGATTGTGTAGTGTTTTCAGGGTTTTTATTTATATGGCTTCAACCTGGTTTTGCTCCCAGTGGAGTTGAGGCAAAGCAGAAATGGAGACGTGAAAATAATCGGTTACGGATGTTTCTTTTTTCTTTTAACAAAGGCTATGTATCACTTCTGGTTGTACTTTAAAAAGGATCAGCTGCTGGCTTGTGAAATAAGCTTTTAATAGCTTCTTTTAGCCATACACAGATTTATTCCTCAGTTTATGTATATCAAATTAAGACCAATTAATAATTTCCTCTTTGAAATAAAGTATTTGTGCCTCATGAATGTAAAATAGCTATGATGGGCACACACACTTTAGTCTGTCCAAGCCTACTTCGCCCTCTTTAGAAGTCAATACTACGAGTTTTCTTTCTTTTCTTTTTTGTTGTTTTTTGTTCTTGCTTAGTAATTTTAAAAACAGTTACATGATGATTGCAGTGATTTTGGGGAAGCTATGTTAATATTGAATGGTACCTGTATTTAGAAGAATAAAACAATTGAAATCAGTTTTTAAGTCCTTTAAAGTTTATTTTAACTAGTTTTCAGTTCAGCGTTGCTGTTAAAACAGAGGCCAGTAACTATTGCAGTCTATGGAGCCTTTTTTGCCCTAATTCATACTGAAAATAAATGTGTAGAGCTGTAAGACTTAGTTGAACTTTGCCAAAAATTTAAAGTTGAAACCAGATTTTCACATGTACAGTATAAAACGACACATAACTCGCTTCTTTAACTGTCGGACATTAAATCAGATGAAATCTTTACCGTTTTAGGTTAGGATTACTAGAATTATTTCTATTTTGTTTTGATTTGCCCAGTTGTGTGATGAAAACAGCCAATCATGTTGAAAGACAAAAACTGTTATATACTGGGGTATGTGTTTGCAATAGTCACATTTTTGGAGCTGTACTAGGTAAACGTCATTTTCTTGTATAGCACTTTACACTACAGTCACCCATTCACACCCTGACGGTGGTGAGCTATGTTTGTAGCCTGGGGCAGGCTAAAAGAAGCTAGGCTGCCATACAACGGCACGACCAGGCCCTCTGACCACCGCCAGCAGGCAACACGGGTGTCTTGCTCAAGGACACAAAGACTGAGACGGTCAGAGCAGGGGATCAAACCAGCAACCCACCGATTACAGGATGAACTCCCTACCTCTTGTGGCACTGTTGCATGTTCAAATAGTCTTATGATGATTCAGCACTATTAGATTTTCAGTCCCTTCTTTCAGAGATAAGCCACAGTATTTGGGTTGTAATTGTAGAAAGATAAATGTGGAAAAAAGGAAGAGCTTTATAGTAACAGATGTTTCTTTCCACATCACCAAATCAACTCTGCAGCTACATTGAAGCTTTGTTTCTGCTAGGCACTGAGCGTACACAATAAATACTAACCAAAAGATTACCAACAGATATTAGAGTGCAAGATGCGAATGTCAGTGTACTATGAAAAGATGAACGAGTGAAAAGCCATGGGCTAAAACCGGCGCTGCTCTGTAGTATTTAAATTATCCCTGAGGAAATGGTTTGTGTGTGACATAAAGAATTATAGAGTGCATTGGTGAGTCATATCATTGGGTTCAAAACTTTCAGACTGAATAGGTCTGTAGTTTGAATTTTATTCCAAAGCCTCCTATTTGAATCCCATTTAAAGAAAAAAGCCTGAAAGTGTCGTAGGTTGAGTGAAAATTGTCCACTTTCCCGATTATCCGTCATTACATGTCTGACCCTGTTATCAAAAGCCCCCTCCTGGATTCCTTTTCAAGTTTTTGTCTATAATACTGTGTATCTGATATTTTTCATTTTAATCTCCCCCAGACAAAGTGGTGATGGAGCTGCAATTTAAAATCACACCTTTACACCATTGAGATCCTAAATACAAAATTGCCGTCCGCCCATAGCCTGGGCCTTGACATAAAAAAAGTGAAAACATGAAACCTTTTTGAGTCATTAATGCTTGTGGGCTGACAGTTAAATACACCCCTCCTTGGATTAGCATACGCACGTACTACTCACGGCTTGCTTTGAATGGATTTACATAGGATTTTTATGTCCAATTAGTGTTTGAGCTATGCCTACCTTGTAATTTGAGTTAAGCCATGATAAGTTCCACCAGTGCATTTACCAATAAAGCATTTAAGCCTGGGGCCAAAAACAACAGTCTCAGGAGTTTTAACGGAGAGGATCCTACGATCAGATCTGACGTTTTCTGCAGTTCAGAGAGCTACTTTGCCTGTCACACCTCGTATTTAAAAGCCTTTCATATCTACACTTCGTCTCTTACTCCTTACTCTTGCAAATAAAAATCCAAATACATTTTAAGAAAAGAATCCCTGAATATATAGGATTTAATCCTGCTTCTGTGTGTTGGCTTTCAATGACAGATGTGCAAACTGGTGTTTCCCTTCTCTAATCAGTTTGTACCTCTACCAATCTACAGGCATCCACTAGCAAAGTAATAATTTATGCCGAGGCAGTTGGGTCTGGTGTTTTATCTTTAGACATCTGGCTGTGTCACCAGTTAAAGCCTTACAGGTAATTCATTTGCAGACATTTGCGTCAAAGGCACACATTTCCAACCCACACTGAAAGTAGTGTTTTAAGTAAATGCTTCTGTATTTTTTTATCATTTGTTTTTCTCACAAATGGTATTGGATGACTACAAAAGGGAAGGACAAAGGCAATTGAGCCCATCAATAAAAACAGCAGGTCTGGAAACATTACTTGAGACAAACATCTGACTTCCGCTTGCCTTGGAAGCTTATTGAGCAAGATTATGAAAGAGTTTTGAAACGTTTATTTGTATGTATTCTTTTGTCTATGATTTACAAAGGATACAGAAACTTTCAGATATTGCGTAGCATTTAAGGAGTCATTTTGTTCCTGTTTTAATACCTAAAATTAATTATTGCATATTGCTCTGAAATTAACTTCTCAAGGTTTCCGACTTGTCCGCAAAGCTTATGTAGTTTTAAATGCAAGCTGTATTTTAGTCCCAATCGGACTGTTACTGAGGCTTTCTCCTCCGAGGGCAAACATACAGGTCAGCATTAAGCTCGACGGAGTTAGTTTCAGAACTGTGAAAAAAAAAAGTTTCAGAGCTGTTGACACCTTTTTGCATGTGACCAACCATGTCAGTGAGCCAGTCTAACAAACAGCACTAACGACGCCCCGTTGTTGATGGCGTCCAATCTGCACGTGGAGTTATATCTGCAGAGCGGCACATCCCAAACAGATTAAAAGCTTGGAACCTCTCCCTCGCCAGCTTTGAACTGAGAAAGCCCTTTGGATGAAGAGTGAAACGCTTTCAACTACAAGGACTAAAGGGCAGTTCTGTTTTCAAATGAAAATATGAATTTTCACCACAGTAGCCATACTGGATCTTGAAGTCATGTTTTTTAGGAACCTCTAAATTTACAAATCATAATTCAAACTATCCTCTTAGGTTTTCTTTTATTTATTTACTCAAAACTCTGTCTTGTTCTGATTTACAGTGAAAAGTAAACATAATTGGTTGGGTGCCAGATCAGCAGCTTGCCAGCTCTCAAGCCAGCACAATATGTACCTGCAGGAAATAGTCCTGTTGTCCAAGTCAGTGGTTCCTTGGAAATCACTTTTCCTTCAAAGTCCTTCCGACTTGATCTCAAAAAAATGTCTTTGTGCTTGGAGCTCTATCAGCACATGTCAATAACCTTAACACGCACTGGCTTGAAACTACTCGCCTGCCACATGCTCTCTGTTTTCAAAGCTCTGTTGGTGCATTCCTATAAAACATATGAGCTCTGATAGGAACCTTGTGGGGTGGACTCCAACAGACTCCCTTGGCGGAGCTGGCAGCGGCCTTGATTTTCCTGGAACCACGCCAAAGCTGCACTCTGCTCCCTGATTATGCCATCTAGTGCTCTGCACTGGTGCTGATCAAGTGACAGAAATTCACTACAAGACAAATTACATTTTGAGCAGATGTATGTTTTTGCTGCAGTAGCTGTCTAGATGTTTCTATGGATTTACATTTGAAGGAATGCCTTCAAATGTCTGATTCTGAATCCTCATTACTTATTCACATTTCTTTAGATGTTATGCTGGGTTCATTTTATGTGACCGGTTGTAGATAACCGCCCACCCACCAATGTTTCTCATGCATTCTTAAATTTGTTTAGATCCAAGAATAATTTGTGCTTATCAAAACCTTTTAGCCTACTCCATGTTGCCAGGCAGATTTCATGTAAGGGATTCCATAATTCTTAAGGGTTTACAGTTATCAGGCCAAGGCAAACTACAGAAGCTGATTTAGTTAAGATTTAGTGTGCACAATTATTAGGCAAGTTGTATTTTTGACGATCAATTTTATTTTTGAACAACTGCAGTGCTATTGGTCAATTCAAAAATGTTAATAAACCTCAAACCTTTAAGAAACCAGTACCCTGCCTCCACCTTGCTGGCATCTGATGCAAAATGGAGCTCTGCGCCCATTACTGGTCCAGCCACGGGCCCATCCATCTGTCTTGACGTTTCAACTTATGTGTCTTGTTCAGTGGTGGTTGGGTTTCAGCCTTCCTTAGCGTGACCATGTCTCTTACATTGAACACCTTGTACTTCTGGGCACTCCAGGTAGGCTGTAGTTCTGGAATATGACAGCACTGGAGGATAATGGGTTCCTGGTAGCTTCAAGGTTGCTTCTACTCAAATCTTTGGCAGTTATTTTGTTTCTTTTTTTTTTTCTTAACACGTTTCTTGCAACTCCTCTTGACTATTTACAGCAAATTCAAGAGTCCTGCATCCCTCTGAAAGTTTACAAATTTGGACATTTCGGGGTCCCTTAAATCTCTTTTCTGGCCCCTTTTGCCTGAGGAAAAGAAGCTGCCTAATAATTATGCACACTATGATATAGGATGTTGATCTCCTTAGGCCCCACCTTCCCTCACTACACAAATACACATCAACTGATTTCCTTAAATCCAATAAGCATTCAAGTTTATACAGCTTGGAGTTGGAAAATATGCATATAAATGTTGATATGTTCAAAATTACAACTTGCCTAATAATAATTAGACGGGATAGTTTAGATGCCTTTTTTTCCTTAACAAATAAAATCATCTTTTATGCATTTTCTATTTATTCATGGTTATATTTGTCTGATGCTATATTTTGTTTTATGATCTGACACATTTAAGTGTGCAGAGAAAGCAAGAACTGCACCTTTTTTTCTCTTTTTTGCATCACTATATCCCTTTTACGACAGGGATCGATGGTCACTTCTCGGTAAACTCTGCTGAGCTTCTAAAGCAGATAAGAAGTAATCATGCTTGGGATTTGTTGGGTATTCCACTTTGTTAAAAGCTGTGGTTTAGATGGGATGGCTGAAGAAGGTCCATCTTGCCAATACTGCTTGCCACACATTTACACTTACCAAGTAACGGAAACTTGGGATGCAAAGAAAATTTTACAAAATCCAACATGTGGACATTTGGGTATTTGTCTAGAGAGATGGATTTTCTAGAGAGGCAAATACAGTATGATTGCCTAGAATACTATGGAGACTAAAATGGATTCCTAGATGAATTACAGACCACTGTAACTATTGTCCTGGGCCTCTGTTGCCATCATCTGTCTCACTGTTCTCCAGGAAAAGGGACTGAAATGCATTTTATAGTGCATGCCAAGTACCTGCTGGGGACTCTTCTAAAGTTTCACTCCATCAAGATTTCAAAACTTTTACTTTTATTCTGACACAGCTGTGCTTATTGGAAGAAGTTTTTTCTTTGTTTAAAATTACACTCGTGCCTTATTCATTGTGGGTTTTAATACGTTTAATCCGGAAGGAAGATTTTAAGTTCATCATGTCATCTGCAAGTGTTACTGAGATCAATTTTAGGTTGGCTCCAAAATCTGCTTCTCCTGGGTTTGACATCCCCAGACAGCTCCTTGATAAAGAAGGCGCTTGCCTCACCCCTCAGTCAGGCCTCTGCGGACACAAGTGATGCAGGATCAACATGATTATGTTGATTCAGTGTCTGGAGGCACAAAGCAGCGACAGCCCTTTGCTCTTATGAACCTGTGGGACCTGCTGATCTCCACTCGATGAAAACATTGTCCAGCAGGCTTGTCAGCATGCCCATGGTTCTTTTACAAACAGCTGAACGCATCTTGCTGCATTCACACAAACAAGCCACTTGCAGGAAAATATTGTTTGTCTGTAGGTTTATTTTTATTTCATCAAGGTACAGAGAATTTGAAAACAAAAATGTGTTTGACTAAATGGTTTTATTTAAAATAGAGAAAAAACAATTAGCCCCACAGCTGTTGAAACATATTTCTCATTTCAGAGATAGTGCTTCCTACAATGTTTTTTGTTGTTATTTTGATTTTCACATAAACGAATAAACACCCATCAAAGAGCAGGATTTGTCTATCTAGTATGCAGTAGAAAAGGGCAGGAGCCTTCTTATTACCAGCTGCACGGCAGTGCTCAACAACGGGTTTGTGTGGGGGGGGAGTATTGTTTTGCTTTAATCTCTATAAAGCTAGCCTATGAATAACTCATTCTAGTTATTTATGTGGCATTTCATTTTTAAAAGCAGACTATACCTTAAAACAAGTAACCAGTGCATCCACACTTAAGTTAATAGCCATACATTTTTACTTTTTACATTAACGGCTTTAGTAGAAAAATAATCGGTGACACAAAATATCTACTGCAGCTCATGCAGAAGGCACATAAATGCTTTCTTAAAATAATAAATTAAAATGGAAGGAAATACATCTACTGAAAAAATTTCTGTACTACCATTCATATGAATCTTTTTCTGCTTCACAGTAGGCTTCAACAACCTTTATGTCTCAAATGTATCAATATGAAAAAAAAAAGTGAACCTTCAACTATTGTTGCAAATTTGCAATGAAAGCTAAATGCAACATAACGACTTTTATAACTGCAGGAAATAGGTAACCGTTTTGCATTCGACCTCAGAAAAGAGTAGTAGCGGGGGATAAAAAAACAACACTTCTAGGAATTCTGTTCCCCGGGGCATTTAGACCGGCACTGAACAAATATGTGATCCTGTGATGCAATTTATATTAAATGAAGACGCTGAGGAGAGTTAGCTACTGCCGCCATGATATTAACTGCTTCTAGCCCCAGCAGCAAGACTGCCGGGGGTTGGGTGGGGGGCTCGGTACCCTACATCTCACCCTATGCCTTCGTGGCCTGAGGCCTGCTGCTGCTCCTGTCCTTCACTGACAGCCTAACTTTGGGGGGGGGCATGGCTGCCCCAGGAAGATGGGTTTCGTGTGTCTGCTTGAGGCTGATGCGGCCCTCTGAAGCCGGGTCCGCATACCATGTGCTGCTCTTGGGTGCTGTTGGTTGTGGGCCTTCTACCATGCTCATCGCTCTTGTACACCTCCAGGTGACAAACTCAGTCATGAACACGCACTCAACTCAAACACACATATTTCTGCACATACGATAACCCTCACACACACATACCCAAAAGCACTGCCACACAAATAATCCAAATGGTTGAAGGTCATACAAACACAGGCTCCTGTCACATTAAGGTGGTCTGCTTACTTTGATGTTGGATTGAGTCTGAATTTTATAAAGTCATTCATGCAATTAGGATTCTGTCTTGAGATGTCCTTTTTGTAGAGCAAAGCGCCTTGGTGCAGGCGGGCAATCAGCTTCTCTACAGTGTGTGTCATGCTTGAAATACTGCAACATTACACCCAATAAAGAACAGATGAAGAGTCTTTTTTTATCCACAGCTTACATCATCTTGCAAAACTAGTCATACTTTTTAAACAGTCCATTGTTTTTTTCACACCACAGACTTCAATATCTTTGTATTTTGATTTTACGTGATAGGCCAACACAATGCAGGAATTAATTGTGAAGTAGAATAACAACCATACATGAGTTTCAAAATTATTTGACTAAAATATCTGAAAAGTATTTTGTTTTAAGCCTCATTTATCCTGATGCTTCAGAATAAAATCCCTTGCAATCATCTGCTGTCTGAAATCATCCAATTACTAAGTACAGTAATTTAATGATTGTGTCTAATTTATTTTCAATATAAATACAATTATGTGAAGGCCTAAGTGGCTTGAAAGAGACTATTGGTGAATGTAAGTGACACACCAGGTAGGTCATTAAAAAGTAATCGATAAGTTTAAAGCACAGTTATAGTATGCCACTATAGTTCCAAGCTTTGAACGGAGCTCTATTCAGTCCATAATCTGAAAATGAGAAAAATATGGTACAACTGTAAGCTGACCAAGATGTGACTGTTCCCCTAAACTGACAGGTCAGACAAGATGATCAGCCAACAGGACCATCCTAACCCTGGAGAAGCTGCAGAGATTTACAGTAACGGTGGGAGAATCGGTCAAAGGGATGTACTAGCTGTGCACCCATCAAATCTGGGTCAAATCATGGATTTTACCGAGCGTAAATCAAGGTGCTGTATGGGTGCTGGCATCAGCACCCCTGGGTCTGATGCCAGCCAGATCCTCCAGAGATGCTCCCAGTTCGGCACGTACCACCATTTTCTACTGTACTTCCTTGTTCACGTTTGGTGTGAACGTACCTTAAGTGACCCTGGACACATCTCTCCCACAGTAAAATCTGGTTCTCACATCATCAAACACTGTGGATGCTTTTCTTGACAGACACATACCCCAAAACAACCCCACTTCACAATCAAGCACTACTTTGTGTCTGTCTACCACGTAACATACAGGGAAATATAAAATGATGCTGTGAAAAAAGTGAAAAGCTCAAAGTATATAAATAAGGTAGTATGGCTCTGGATGTGTTATTCTCAGCTCCCTGGGAACAATAAGTGGCCATCAGGGTAATAACGATCGATTGGTAGCCTGATGGCCTGTTTTGCATGAAAACAACCAGTTTTGATTGTCATCCACTGGGCAGAGGTACTGCTTATAAGGCTGAGTTTACCTACAACTGTTCAGACTGTAGGAAGGTCTTTTGGAGAAGAGACAAAACATTTCAACAAATAGCCTGACCAGAGGACCTACTCCATCCATCCATCCATTTTCTAACACGCCTACCCCTTGTGGGGTAGCGAAGGTTGCTGGTGCCTATCTCCAGCTGTCAATGGGCGAGAGGCGGGATATACCCTGGACTATTGCAAGACGACCTACTCAATTTATTTTATCTTTTTCTACCTGGACTATTCAGATGCATCAGGACAGCTTATACTGACACTATCTCATCATTTATCATGAAATTCCTGGTGTATTTTAGCAAAACAACATTAAACAGATCCAGCTGTTGGTAGCTGTATTGCAGAGGTTGTGTGTCACTTGTGTTCCTAATCAGCTACCATATATATATATATATATATATATATGTGTGTGTGTGTGTGTGAGTATATATATATATATATATATATATATATATATATATATATATATATATATATATATATATATGATATGTAATAATGTAGTTGTTGGTTCAAGGATTGTGCCATCTACCACTCTCTTCATAACTCTGATACAGATTTCCGGCGTTGAACATTGAAATAAGCCTATTCTTTTTTTGTTGAATGTTTGTAATTCTTATTAAGTAAAATTTACATAGAAAGCTAAAGAAATTTGTGTTTGTTTACAGATTGCTGTGGGATGGAATCCCAATCCACTCACCAGCATTTGTCGCAAGTCAGTCAATCTTGTTGTGTCGGTCACTATGGCACAAACAGCATGCTTGACAGCAGGAGTTAAAAAAGGGTTTAGGTTCAGACTGCATGTAGGACATTACATCCTTTCCACTCCCAAATTCTGGAATTGGAGCCGAGGATAGAGTTTGGTCTCTAAGAGTGGAGAAACAGAATCGCCACTATTTGCAGAATCTCATCTTGACATGTCTCTGCATTGAGATAGCCTCCAGTGACAAGCCTTATTTTTTCCATCGAAGGAGATGCCACCCCACAACATCACTCTGTCTCCACCAAGAGCTGTTTGGCATTGGCTGAGAAAACTTGGCATATTTGACACATGCGTAGTCTACATCATCCCTGCTGCTCAAACCACAAACACATTTTACTTACAATTGTGGGAACAGTTTGGAATGAAATATCCAACGGGATAAGATTTATTGGCAAGAAGCATTGTTACAACAAAGATATATTCATCCAAAGACAAATTTCCATACTTTTTGGGCTAGGATTACATTGATTAGCAAATCATTGTGTAATTTATCTAAATATTCGACCACAAAACAACTTCTTAATCTGTTATAAAATAAAGAAGTATTTATCAAATCCTGCTTTAGTTTAGATATGGATTAAATTTCCTGGTTTAAAGGTTACGATTAAAAACACTCAACAGCTTCTTCCTATTTCAAACACCCATTTGGCTGTGAGTTTGGAAATGTCTTTGACAACAACTGGTTCCCAAATGAGACTTTTACATAATGTTTTTTTAAACTGGTTTATGAATATGCTTCCAGCTGTTTTAGTGTTTTTTTTTTAATAAAGTCTCATAGTGAGACTACAAGTTACCACTTCAGATATTCTTCAGCATGAAATATTTATTCCAAGCCAGTGAGACAATGTTGGTGTTAAAGGGACTCTGTAGGGTGATGGCGTGATAAAAAAAGAAAAGAAACAGAAAAAAACCTTAACAAAGCCAATAACAGTAGTGTATATAGTTAACCCAATTATGCCTTGTAGTCTAAATTGAAAGGCATTGTAAATTCAGAGATTATTGTGCTGAATGAGCTCTGTATTTCATCATTTCAATTTGTGCATAGACAATGTTAAACTACTCCAGAGTCCTCATTTCAGCCCACCAGGGATCCTTGTCTGCTTCTCCGTCTTTTCTCTCGCCCTTGTTCGTCTCTCAAGATGAAGTCACACCTCCTCCTCCCACTTCTTCTGGCACTTCCTCTTCCCCTGTTCGGTGGACCCCCACATCCCAGATGAGGAGGGGAGCACATGCTTGCAACTCTCATTGCCATACTGCACAGACCAGCAGACAGAACAAACAAGATTTTCCCTAAGCTCGAGCAGCTCCCACCCATTAGAGCTCTGTGTGGACCTGACTGCCTGAGGAAACTGATCCTATCAGGAGAACCCTCAGGAGGCACTGAAACATATTAGGAGTTTAAATGTTTCCCAGCCCGATTTGGAAATTGAATATAGTTGGTGGATTGATGAGAGGAGGCAGAAAACAGTACAGAGCAAACTTTTAGCTGTGATGGGAACGTTTAAGTCATCGGCTCAAGCTGAGATGAATGTCAGTAAAGCAGATGGTGCATAAGGCCCTCTTTTTGAATTATTCCATGTGTCCTAAATTAAACAGAAGTTATTTTACTTTTTGAAGACTGACTTTTTACAACAGTGGGATATTTTTAAACACAAATTTACATAAAGGAACAGGTCTAGACTTTTGAAACAAGGTTCTGGTATTAGGCTAGAAGCCGTTAATATGCCTGCAGTAGCAAACTCTCTTCAGCACCTTCATTTCACATAAATTCGATTTGTTGGGATGACGGCTAATTCGAGAGCAGCCAAGACCAGAATAGGTTATGAACAGCTATTTACAAAAAAGCTTACGATTGCCGATGCAGGAAAGGGTCATAGGAGGAGTAGCAACACCCATGAGCTTTCTGACTTAAACACGCATTGTGTGGGAAATTGTAAATTATGTAGCTGTACAACTGATTTGTATTGATTCATTGTAGTAGGGCGCTCATGATAAACCTTTTTTTTAGGATGAGACGTGGCTGTGTCAGTTTAAAATTTTGGCAAAAATATGTAAAGTTTAATTTTGTTAATTAAGTCTTGTAAGACTCTTCTACTGCTACCAATGCTGCTGTTGAATAGTGTTTTTTTCCCTTGACATTGCCTCCGAATGCAACAAGTGTGCCAAAAAGAAAGCATAGAAAATATTTTCAGGGCCTCATGAGTCCAGCACAGTTTTTTTTCCATGCTGATCAAACTGATTAATTCTTATTATTGAAGAAACAAATTGTTTTGTAGCATGTGGGTTAAATACAGTGTGGACCAGAATGTAATTTTTGGTGAAATATTTAGATTTGCTACAAAGCGTTCTGCTGTTCTGAATGGATTATTTTGGTTGAAATTTTAAAAAATCAACTCCTCTTAGTTTAACAATGAGACTATTGCATACTGTTATTGTCACTTAATGTTTATTAAGTTTACATTTATATAAATAAAAACTTTGTGTAAGATTATAAGTGTTTTTCATTGTTCAAATATAGAAAATACACTTTTCTGCTCATCAGTTTAGGTACTGATTTGCAGATAAGCACACACATATAATTGCAAATAATTTGTCCGAGTATCACTGTACTGAAATCATAATACAATACTTTTTATTGAGGAAAGTATCTTCCTAAACGTAGAGTCAGCGAGTTTTTTGGAAGTTTCCTCAAGTCCTTTTTAAAATTACTGAGCATGCGCAACACCGTCTTACCTGCTCTTCTGCTCCTCAGGGAAATCACATGAAAAAAATCTCCAAAATCCACTCTGGTCTTATTCCTTCCTACTGAGGCCTTCCTCTTCTTCTCATAAACTTGTACGCGGTTTGCTTCTTGCAACTCTAACAGCGAAGCTAACTGGACCCATAAACACTAGAAGTGCGCATGCGCAGCCAGCAAGCAGAAACTAACAAGGAACGAGCATGCACATTGGCGTTACGTGAGCACCTCAGAATGATTGGCCTGTGTGATAACCAATAGTAAAAGGCTGGTTCCCACGGCAAGATTTTAAAATAGTCAGACGATTTTCAAAGCCTGAGGGACACCACATGTAACGATAACAAATTGTAGGTATAACCGGTTTGGTTGTATAGTGTATGGTGTCCGGTCAGAGGGCGAGCACAACACACAACACAGAGTTTACTCAGGATCATTCAGATGTAAGACGGGAAATCTTGCAAAACATCTCAAGATCAAACGTGAGTCCAGAGTAAATAAACATGGACATGAGGAGGAATAATGGCGATAGTTTGTGGACTGATTTTAACAGAGGAAAAACATAACAAGGAAGGCGTTGGTTAACGTTTTTTTTTCCTTTTAGGGTTTCTCTTTGTTCATAGTCTGTTGTTTGTTATTTCTGTACTCTTAGCTGGAGTGTCAAAAAAGAAATTTCACCACGGTAACGCGCGATGACAATAAAGAATCTTCAAATGTAAGTGTTAGGGTTAGAATCTTCTCTCACCTACCTTTCTAATTGGCTACATGTGACATTCAACAGGCTGCTTGCTTGTTTGTCCTCGGGGAACACCGCACACACTAGGATATCGGGCCTAGACAATCCAACATGTTGAATATCCCCGATTTGAGGTCGGGGCGGTCTAGACGCTCCACCAAGCGGACCAAATCGCTCTTAACACACCACACACGGCAGGATAATTGCTTAAGATTATTTTAAGAGCCACGGCGTTATTCAGCGCCTGTCGGAAGGGGAAGACCGGGGCAAAAATCGGGCAAACAATCCTGGCGTGTGAACCAGCCTTTAGGCGATACCCCCCAGAACTTCAGGGGCAGAGGGTGGTGAGAGCAGAACCAAAACTCCGACCAATACCTGCCATTCAGACTGAACGGCAAGGATTGGCGTTTTACAGCCTGCAGCTCTCACAGAGATCTAATTTTCTAACCTCCTTTTTCTGAATACATACTGTGTTGACTCCAGTCAGGATGGAAAGACCATTCTACCCAGTATACTGTAACAAAAAATGTTTCTGAACAGGATTACCAACTATAGCTTTGATAACAGCTATTCAGTTGCAAATAATCACACCCTTGCTTCATGTTATTCTACATTGTGATGGTGCATCATATTGTGATTTAGCTGAATATATGTATACAACATTATTTAGTTCAATTGAGGTTTAGCTGTGAATCGAGTTGTACCTAATTGGTGTTTGCTGCTCCTGTAACTTTAATTTATTGGGTTGGCGGTGCATGGAGATCCATTTTGTATTGGCGTGACCAGGAAACGTTGGAAATAAACTATTTTTAGTACGTTTCACACAGGGAGATCATTATCGGTGCAATGCCTCCTGATTTCATTTCCCATTTAAACAATCATTAGCTTTTGTATCAATTACCTCCTGATACAGATTTCCAGATGGTTCACAGGTTTAAAAACTAGCATTCGGATAGACCTCTACGATGTCTTTTCACATTGTGGTTGTTTTGATATGGCAGACGTCTGCCTTGGTTAGCACTGCCTCTGGGACCTGAAAATCTGGAATTTCCACTAAATCAAAAGGTTTTCTACAGCATATACCCTTGTACCAGAACCTAAGTTCAAAAATTCAGAACCACATCTTCAACCCTCAAGTCTTGTCACTTCAGCAGTTATCATTCAATTTCCATTCAGATTCTGGCTCATTTAAGGTGAGTGATGCATTTGAGATTCAACACACAACATAAACTTGACACGACCTCTGAAGCAGTACGAACATATTTCCTCTTTTATTTACATTCCTTTTCAAATGTTAACATTTTTCGCTATAACTTCTGGTCAGGTTGGCATTTTTTTATCCTCATTAAAATAAATTGGCACAAGTAAAACATATGTAGACAAAAGTTTATTTACACCATACAACATTTTTTTTAAATATTTTATACAGAGCTGCAGATGAGAGAGCTTGCTGGGATCCTTCAAGCAGATTCTGCAGTATTAAAGTTGTGAAATATATTATTTATATAAAAGTGAGTATTATCTTTATTGCATTTAAAGCAATGAAGAATGTAGCTTGACAAACATTCATTTTAATATGACAGAAAAAATCCTCTTTGCCTCCCATGTTTTATATTATAAAGTAAAAAGTGTAGTAATGGCCAAACGGACTGTTATAAACTTTTTAAAAACTGCATAAATATATACATTGTGCTCCCGGGTCCAGTTTTAGGAAATCAAAACTAGACCCGATGAAGCTGGGACGACATGGCATGTCATTTGCTTTGTGAGGTTTCATTAAGAGAGTTTTTTTTTTTTCAGCCAATTTCTCCACAGATAATTGGTAACACAGGATGGTAAATATTGTACACCAGGCTGCCCCACACTAAGTACACTAGTGAGAATACAAAAAATAACACGGATGTTTTTATCCCTTTTTTGTTTTCTTTTTTCCCGCCACTCACCAGTCCTTATATTGTATTGGCACATTATGTCCCTGCCACACTCGTAAGATCCAGATATGTTTGCCAAGGCTGTTAGAAAAGTCTGTTGCTTTAATCAGTGCAAAATACATCCCCTACTCCTCCTTTCCAAGTTTGCATTTTTTTTCCTCCAACTTCTTCACCCTTTTACACTTCTGTCTGGAAGTCTCCTTCCTGGACGTCTAAGGGTAGGTTGACACACTTCTCCCACTCTGCAGTCGTCATCTCTAGTGAGTCCTTGTTGTCGGATTCTAGTACATTCATAGTGGCGTAGTTCTGGTACTCACAGGCCGGATTGTAGCTCTCCCACGGGTTTTGTTTTGGCATTGCCTTGTCCTGCGAACATGGCCAACAGCGGATGATGTTAGTAGCATGACATCCTCAGCAGCTTGGCTGCTACTTTTCATTCAAAATGTACTCTTTTTTTCCATTGAGGTCAGTTCATTTAGAAGGGCATTATATGAGCTCCTGGCATTGCTAATTAAAAAATAATGAATTAATGCTGAGAGAAGCATCAAATAACAAAAAGATAATGGCAGTGTATTAAATGGGAACATGCTTTCTATTAACATGGAGGAGATCTCTGCTTTCCTCGGCTCAGAAACTGGAGCACCGGAGGTGCTGCATGTGTGATCCATTCGTTCATCTGAGAATGCTCTCATTGACAGCCCCAAAGACATTAGTGCAAATAAGGGAAAGAAGCTGCTCCACATCAGGGGAATATAAAATGGATACTAATGTTAGCTGCCAGCTCCGCAATAGATTCATTTAGGGGAAAAAAAGGGAAAATAGAAGAAGTACGTAGTTATCATTTTCTACAAAAAAAGGTACTTGCACTGTAACTAGGCAACTGTTCTGAAGCTGCGTTGTACTGCAGGGGTGACTGGAACCGGGAGAGTGGTAATATGCAGTCAAAAAGCTACTATTTACAATGCTGTGGAGAAGTTTTTACAGATATTTTTCTGTTTTTGCTTTTTTTTGTCTCACCTCAATGTTTCAAATCATTAGACACTTTTTTTATAGCAAAGATAACTCGAGTAAATTCAAAATGCAGTTTTCAAATATGGATTTTCTTTAAGGAAAATAAGCTGCCCAAACCAAATTGACCCTATGTGAAGCAGGAGTCGCCCCCTTAACCTAATCACTGGTTGTGCCACCTGTGGTAGCAACAACTATCATCAAGTGTTTACTATAACTGGCAGTGAGTGTTTTACCTCACTTTGGAGCAATTGTGGCCCACTTCTTTGCAGAATTATTTGCAACATTGGAGGGTTTTCAAGTATGAACAACAACATGTCATAAAATCTTAATCAGATTCAAGTCCAGACTTTCAAGCCACTGCAAAATCTTTTTGTTTTTGTGCCACTCAAAGGTGGACTTACTGGTGTGCTTCAGGCAGGCCATTGTCCCAGTTGGGTGCACTTGGGCCCAAGGTCATGAACCAATGGTTTTCATTCTCATTTGGGATTTTCTGGTAGAGAGCAGAATTCATAGTTCCATCAGTTACGGCAAGCTGTCAATGCCCTGAAGCAGCAATGCAGTCTCAGACCATTACATGACTGCTGCAATGTCCATGTTACGTTCTTCTCTGCACGGCTGTCTAGTTTTACAAGGAATATTTTCCCAAACGTTTTGAGGATCATCCATATGTTTGTTGACAAATATTAGTCTTTTGTGGTTATTTCAACATCAGTAGTTTTCACCTTGTAACTATCCTATAGATGGTGTCTTTTACCAGTATCTTTCTTATTGTTGAATAACGGACACTAACCTTAACTGAAGCATGGGTGGACTGAAGTGCTTTAGATGTTGTTTTGGATTCTGCATCATTTTGGTTGGCAAGCCACATATGAGAAGACTCATCACGTTGTATGTCTTTTCCACTGATGGATAGCAGCTCTCCATGTGGTTCATTGCGATGCCAAGACCTTAGAAATGGCTTTGCAACATTTTTTTTCCAGACCAATATATGTCCATGACTTTGCTTCACATCTGTTTAGGAATGTCTTTAGATCAGGGTATGTGTCGCAGTTTATAGATATTTCAGTCTACTTCGTGTTGCCAGATAGGTTCGGTTTCAGGGATTTATCAATTCTACAGGTGTCACAGTAATCAGACTATTAAAAGTGAACTCAGCTGTCTCAGAAAATGGGGTTGATCACAGTTATCACATTATTTAACAAGGAGGGCTGAACACCTTTTCACATAAAGCCAGATTAGTCTGGACAGCTTCTTTTCCTCAGCAGAGTAAAGCATTTGAAAACTGCTTTTTGTATTCACTCTGTTTATCTTTGTTGTTAAATTCAGTTGAAACATATAGTTGCGGCAAAATAGCAAAATGAGAAATAATCTAACTCCATAGCGCTGTATCTGACATGGTCTGAGTGTTTAAAAACAAACAAAAAAAGAAAAACACGCAGCTCATCTCAGACAGACTGATTAAGTCTGATGTCCCCATTGTCTACACATCCTTTCAGGTGTGGAGACAGATGGTGAGCCTTTTGCTTTGCAGCAAGGTTGTAAGGTGTTGCATAATTAGCCCGACTTCTTGATGGAGTCAAGTCCCACCTCCCACGCAGTTGCAGAGAGAGACTGGCCTTATTAGACTAATACTTGCATAAATGCTGATATAATAAATAATCTGCCATGCATTAATGAGTAAAAAAAGGATGAGTTTGCTAAGTAGATAAATGTGCATGTAAATAAAAGTGCATTTATGGCCTTGCATTGGAATGGATGCACTCGACTGTAGCAAAATTGCCAAAGGGTCCTGTTTTTTTTTGGTTTTTTTTTCGAGACTTGCCTTGTGAAGACAATGCTTTGGTGCTTTTAGAGGCAGCCCTTCTGCTGATTGCAGGCTTATTAAACGTAGGAAGACACACTTTTGCTACATAACCACTCATTTACACAATCATACATAAATGTTTCCTCCACCAAATATCGAAATAGATTATTTGAATGCTAAATTCTTGAATTAGCTGACAGCCACCCCCCTGGGTTTCCTGTTACTCACCATGCTGCCCATATTTGGTATGTCTCGAAATCGGTCCAGGGTTTGAAATTTCTGATTCAGTTCCTGGAACAGCTCCATGTGTCTTTTCCTGGTGTGCATGACTTTCTGCAATGGCAAGGGTTTTTGCTTTGGTATTGACAGCCAATAATGGAAATGCATCTTCCTCCCCACCCCCTCCACCTCTGATCAATTTGTTAGTGTCATGGTAGTTTACTTAGAGGCCAGGTCTGAAACAAATCTACTTTCCTCTGCATATACAAGAATGACTGCCAAAATAAAGGAAACACGCAGATAATTAAAGTTAGGCTTATGGGACACCTAATGCCTAAACATAATTCTTCTGTGATAAATCACCTCATTTAGGGTTTTGTTGGTGTAAGGGAAATCCATGTGATCAAAACCTTGGCACAGCTCTTCCATTCGAAGTGTTGGTGTGCATCTATGCTCAAACAAAATGCAACCAGAGCCAAAGTAGCTGCCAGAGCGACACGTTTCCAGTATTTTGACAGAGATTACAATATTTATATGCAGTAAAGCTTTGACAATGCAAAAGGAAATACTGAATAAATATGCCAAAGGGGGTTTGATTATGTACTTGCAAGCCAGTATATTCATTGCTGACCAGTGATAAACTCAGATGTGAAATGTGCAAATGACTTTAAAGCATACAGTTTGAAAATCAACATATAGCTAATGGATGAAGGAGATGGAGGAGGATAAAATGTTGATGAGAGCTGCTGCCCTGTTTGTCAGCTGACGGCCTTGCTTTTACCTTAACTACACAGTACGTCTATAAATCCTGATGAGCCAAGGCTGTACTACTCCAATAAGCTTAAGAGGCACGACATACGCTCGTAAATCAAATGACTGACACATCTGCAAAAAGCTGCCTTTTTATGTATAAGTAGTTAAGCTCAACCTCAGAAAGAAGTATCTTTTTCACGTACCTCAAAGTCCAGATCAGAATATCTCGACTTTCTTCTCTGTTAGGAGAAAAATAAAAGGAGCGTACTTATTAAGTTATCAGCATACTTAATAACATAAATATCTGGCAACACTGTGTTTCTTTGAGTTGAATCCACATGACAACATGTACCTCCAGGGAGCTCATTGATATTGTGGAGCCGGTGTCACTCCGAGATAGGCCCCCGGTTTCCTCCATCTCTGCAAGGAAGTTCTTAACAGCTGTGCGAGGTTCAAAGGGCAGGGTTTGCATCTGCTCTGGAGCACTAGGATACTGGTGCTCCAGATTCACATTCATGTGGTCCATGCCTGACGGGTTGATATTGAAGTCAGGGCTGATCTTGTAATGCTTTAGCCTCTCGTGGGGCAGTGTATCCATTGCGGCACTCATCTTAGGCTCCTCTTTAATGAGGGTGGGCAGGGTGGCCGATCCCGAAACTCCAATCGCAGAGGCGCGAGGCATCACTATGTAGTCCGTCTCCATCATTTGCCCCTGCGCTGGGTGGCCCTCCATATCGTGACCGCCCATGTCATGGTCACTCTGGCGCATGCCGTCGTCGGTGCACAGGTACACTGTGCGGCGCATGTCGGCATTGCTGTCAGACATGCACTGGTCTTTCAGCTCGCCCATTCCTACCGGGATGTGTAGAGCCGAAGGCTGCTGGATTATCACTTTGGAGATGATGTTGCCTGGCAACGTGGAGTAGCTGAGGCCCTCAGGAGCCTTCTCGTCCTCCTCATCGTTGAGTGAAATGCGGGAGAGGGTGCCTGTTATGGTGGCGGCACGACACGAGCCCATGTCCTTGTGGAGCGCTGGAGGGCAGGGCGATACAGGTATTAGTTAGTCTCCTGAATGGAAGGGGCTTTGACGTTTTAAACGTTGCAAAATGACAATAAAAGAACATGACAATTCAAATCAATATATGTGATTCTCAAGGGATGTTGTTCTGTCGAGACAGAACTGTAATCATAGGATGAGTAACTGTGAAACTGCTTTGAGTGTGACATTACGCTAAACACAAAAGAACGCAACACTGAAGTCTCAAGGGAGTGTTGCTGTAAATAAGTACAGTTTCATCCTCTCCCTGAAATCCCCTCTGCCGTACTAATGCTAACTCAGTGATCGGCGACGACCTGATGAAGCACCACATAGTGCTTTGCACGAAGCATTTATTTTTACATTGTATCACATTACAACCCCAGAATGTATTTTATTGTGATTTTATGTGATGGACCAACACAAAATAGTGCATATTTGTAAAGTGGAAGGAATATAATATGTTTATTGTTTATTTTATATTTTAATAAATGTTATTAAAATAACAAAGCTGTGGGTATCCCCCGTGAGTCAATGCTGCATAAAACATTTTATTGCAAGTGCAGCTGCAACTCTTTTTGTGGATGTGTATCATACACAAGACACTCTAGAGACTGAAGCTTTTGCTTATTTTTTGTTTTAAAAAGCTTAACTCAGTCTGAATCAATGGAAAGCAAATCTGAGCATCAATTTGAAAATCTAGCACAGATCCATTTTGTGGATGGGCCTGAATTTTAACTGGGCCATTTTAACACATGGATATGCTTTGATCTAAATGATTCTATTGCAGAATTGGCTGTTTAGAATCCGCCTACTGAAAGGTGCACCTATGCCTAAGTCTAAAGTGTTATGCAGCATTTCTTCCAGTATTTTCCTGTGTTCAGTTCCATCCATCTTCTTAAAAACTTCTGAGCAGCTTCCTTGTCCCTGCTAAAGAAACACATCCACACAACGGGATGCTGCCAGTGCCATGTTTCTCTGTGGGAATGTTGTGTACAGTGTGATTTGCAGTGTTAGTTTTCCACCACACAGAACATTCTGCATGTGTTGTAGCCCCAAAGATTCAACTGTAGTCTCATCAGACCAGTGAATTCTATTTAACATGTTTGTCGTACCCTCTACCTAGGTTTTGGAAAACTAAAAACCACATTTCTCATGGTTTCTTTAAACAAAACTTCTTCCATCAAGTCGATTTTATGACTAATAGTAGTCCCGATGAGTGCTAACACATTTTTCTACCAGAGCCGAGACTCTACAGCTCCTCCAGAGTTACCCTGGGCCTCTGCTGTTAATGTTCTCCTTGCCCAATCTGTCAGTTTAGGTGGACAGTCTCGTCTTTGTGGATATGCTGTGGTGCCAAACTCTATTTTTAGAAACAAAACAAAGTAATCAGTGCTCTGCCAGATGTTCATAAGCTTAGGATGTAATCCATCAAAGTTATCCACATCTTTATCCCTGATCTATCTGCTGTGTTCCTTGGTCTTGGTCCTGCCAATAGTGTTCTCTAAGGAACCTCTAAAGCCTTCACAGATGATAATTGGGTGACGTTTGAAAGCAATTGAATACACTTGATTTTAATTTAGGTTTATGAGAGTAACAATGTCTGAATACATATAGATGCCACACGTTTGAGAATTTTATCTGTAAAACCATGTATCCGTTTCCTCTCATTTTACAATTATGTCTTACTCTGTGTGAGTCTATCATATTAAAATCCAAATTTAATTCACTGAAGAATTCAAAAAGTCCAAATGCTTTTGCAAGGCATCCTTCTCAAAAAGAAGCAGCTGTTTTGTTTCACCATAATATCAAACATAAATCCTCCAGACTGACTGAGTTATCGGTACAATGCACTTCTTTTTGACAGCTTTTCTTTGGTCTCAAATTTGGTCATGATTTATTAATGCGCCTGTCAGTTTGGCCTTTTGCTACCAGGTACTGCACATCAACTTTAGCTTACAAGACGGCACAGTGTAAGTAAAGGATGCCAGACAGCCTCTTTAGTTTCTGTCTCTCTGGGCTCTAAATAATGGTCCGTTTAGATTTCCTTTAGGCTCCACTTTTTGGAAAAGACTGGAGACTGATGAAGCTTGAGTCCAGTGCATCTTGCTACCCTTGTTTATGTTGCAGAAAACTTAAATACTTTTACAGTTTACAATTGCCTTATTTTCTAATAAATGCAGTGACTAACCCTAACCCTTTTCCAAGACATTACCACACAAGTAAATCTATTGAATACGACAGACACACACACACACATTATATGTATATATATATATATATATATATATATATATATATATTTATGTATATATATATATATATATATATATATATATATATATATATATATATATATATATAGAGAGAGAGAGAGAGAGAGAGAGAGAGAGAGAGAGAGAGATACATATATCTATATATGCTTTCAATAAATTAGAAAATGCATTTCTGAGGGGCTTGTAAAAGTACCTTTTCTTAGCTAGTATCAAACATACTTTTTGTCAAGCCCCATTTTGCATCAAAAGGTTTGCACTTTCTATTGATCAGATGAAATATTCTAATCTTGAATGCTGTGTTTTTTTTTGTTTTGTTTTTACTTTATTTATTTTTTGTTAGCTGGAGGTAAAAATAATTCTAGTCAACAGAAATAAAGGCTTTAAAATTACCCCAGTCAATCAAGGCAGATGACCGTTCACACTGAGCCTGGTTCTGCTGGAGGTTTTCCTCTCCACTGTTGCTTCATGCTTGCTCAGTATGAGGGATTGCTGCAAAGCCATCGACAATGCAGACGACTGTCCCTGTGGCTCTACGCTCTTTCAGGAGGAATAAATGCTGCTTGTCAAGACTTGATGCAATCTGCTGGGTTTCCTTAGATAGGAAACTTTTTGACCAATCTGTATGATTTGATTGAATTTGACTTAGTAAAGTGCCTTGAGATGACATGCGTTGTGAATTGCCGCTATATAAATCAGAATCAGAAATACTAAACGAAAGTAAATTGAACTGAATTGAAAACACCATCAGTCGGTGTTAACTGAAATATATATATATATATATATATATATATATATATATATATATATATATATAACCAACATATACATAGTTCATATATTTCATATATATGAACTATGTATATATATATATATATACATAGTTCATATACATAGTTCATATACATAGTTCATATATATATATATATATATATATATATATATATATATATATATATATATATATATACACACACTGAGAGCATCTCCATCTGATGCTTTGTTCTCACACTAAGGTTTTTTTTTGTTTGTTTTATTTAAACAGTGAAAAGTTCCTGTGGGGCTGTGTCGGTTGTTACACAACCTGCTCCCCCCCTCCCCCCCTCACAGTTCAAACCTTTTTTCAACGAGAGCGAGGGAAAGTTTTGTAAGTAAGAGACCATATGTGCTTTACCTGATCGGCAAGCGATGTCCACATCTTTCTCAAAGTCTGTCTGTAAAAACAAAAAGGACAATTAGTTATGCATATCACCTCATTTATCAAACATTTTATACTGCAGTTGAATAATTTCCACAGCAGAAAAGAATATATATATATATATATATATATATATATATATATATATATATATATATATATATATATATATATATATATATATATATATATATATATATATATATTAACTAAAAAGACTGCCTTTCACCTTTTTTTGGTTTGGTTAATTATAACCATAATAAAAAAAAAAGAAAATGTTGAAAAATTTGCTATAGCATACTGAATGGATAGATTGTGGTTATTTTCAGAATTGGTCATGAGCAAATCAAACCATTCATGGCAAGAACTCCAAACAAGGTAGATGAATACTTGGCTTCTTTAAAATATTGTATTTGAGCTTTTGTACTACAGTATGGTTATATTGCTGTTTTCTTTTTCCTACTAGTAAAATATACATTACTGTTTCAATTATTACAAATATGTTTTATTCAATCAATACATCAACAATAGCAAATACTGTTTTGCTTGTTATGCTTCAGCAAACACAAAACAGGGTTGCCATAGCAACCTAAGAGGATGCAAACTACACAGCTAAGCATGCAGGATTTTCTTCTCATTTCTGTGGGGTTACAATTACCACCCTCTGTGGAATTAGGTATACATGGTCATAACTCTTAATTTATTTACAAATATCCAAATATTTCACTGGTATGCTACTCCAATTAAAAAAATTATTGCAAAGGTTATTAGGCCCGAGCAGCTAAGCGCTGCGAAGGCCTATTGTATCTGTAGTGTTAATTATTATTATTATTATTATTATTCTGCCCCCCTAAAGAGGGGCCTTTTTGGGGGCTTTCTCATTTTCAAAAACTCACCAAACTTTGCAGATGCATGGTGACTGTTTAAAAATTTTGTATTTTAAGGTCGTCACAAAAATCTAAAGAAAAATGCCTCAACGGCGCCACCTAGAAATTTTCAAAGAACCCTTTGCTATTCACTTACTTCGTCGTAGAGACATGAAATTTGGTACAGTTGTAGAGCTCACCAAGACGCTCAGAATTTACAATTAATGTCATAGTGTAAATATCACAGGAAGTCGGCCATTTTAGATTGAAAGTCTGATTTTGACCTCAATTTTGACAGTTACAGCATCGGTATAAGATCTAACTCCTCCTAGAGATATCGAGCGATCGGCTTGAAACTCGGGCAGTCTGATCATAAGGCATGGCCAATCAAAAGTTATCAAAACGGTGAGTTTTTGAGCATGCTGAAGGGGCGTTGGCAGGGGTCAAAGTTCACCTATTCGCCACAAAAAATAAAAGTGTTATATCTCCTACACAGAAACACACAGAGGCACCAAACTTTCTGTGATTAATCATCATCAGGTCTCCTATAATATCCAATGGTCAAATGATGACATCACTTAGGCCACACCCCCTGACAACAGGAAGTGTCATGTTTTGCTGTAAACGGTCGCTATGTTACCCCTCTGAGCTAATCAACATGAAACTGTGTCCACAGACAGAACACATGTTGTTGTGTTGTGGATTCCAGCCCCAAGTCGATTCGATGGAGCAGGAGAGCGTGGCGGCGTGGTGAAGTCACCTCAAACGCCGCTGCCATACGTTTGGCTCTGAATTCCACATTTTTGGGCCGAGCTGCATAAAACTCACTTGGATGCATCCTTATCCACCCCCCAACAGGAATCCATAACAAACTTTGGTGGGCGTGACCTAATGCCTCAACGGCGCCACTTAGCAATTTTCAAAGGACCCTTTGCTATTCACTTACTTCATCGTAGAGACATGAGATTTGGTACAGTGGTAGAGCTCACCAAGACGCTCAGAATTTACAATTAATGTCATAGTGTAAATATCACAGGAAGTTGGCCATTTTAGATTGAATGTCTGATTTTGACCCCATTTATGACGTTTATAGCATTGGTATTTGATGGATCTCCTCCTAGAGATTTTTAGCGAGCGGCTTGAAACTCGGGCAGTCTGATCATAAGGCATGGCCAATTAAAAGTTATCAAAACGGTGAGTTTTTGAGCTTGTTGAAGGGGCATTAGCAGGGGTCAAAGTTCACCTACTCGCCACAAAAAATAAAACTGTTATATCTCCTACACAGAAACACACAGAGGCATCAAACTTTCAGTGATTGATCACCATCAGGTCTCCTATAATATCCAATGGTCAAATGATGACATTGCTTAGGCCACGCCCCCTGACAACAGGAAGTGTCATGTTTTGTTGTAAACGGTCGCTATGTTACCCCTCTGAGCTAATCAACATGAAACTGTGTCCACAGACAGAACACATGTTGGTATGTTGTGGATTTCAGGCTCAACTGGATTCGATGGAGCAGGGGGGCGTGGCGGCGTGGCATATTCACCTCAAACGCTGCTGTCATACGTTTGGCTCTGAATTCCACAGTTTTGGGCCGAGCTGCTTAAAACTCATTTGGATGCATCCTTATCCACCCCCCAACAGGAATCCTTAACAAACTTTAGTGAGCAGGACTTAGTTTCTCTATAGCGCCACCAAGCAAATTTCAAAGGACCCTTTGGTATTCACTTACTTCATCGTAGAGTAATGAAATTTTGTACAGTTGTAGATCTCAGCAAGACGCTCAGAATTTACAATTAATGTCATACTGCAAGTATCACAGGAAGTAAGCCATTTTAGATTGAAATCTGAATTTTGATACCAAGTTGACATGTAAAGCATATGTATTTGATCATACTTGTCCAGCAGGGGGCAGCAAGAGACCACAAATAAACCCCAAAGGAATTTCTCTTGGTAAGTAAGTGATCTTAACTCTTTGGTTTCCTTGTATATTTAAGTTGAACAGATATACAAATCCTGCTTGAAAACTGACAAACTCTTGTTCAATACATTTCAGTTTTTATTTATATAGCGCCAAATCATGAAACATGTCATCAGGGGTGGATTGGGACAAAAAATTGGCCCTGGCATTTTGGATTAGACTGGCCCACCACATTTTTTTTGTGTACTGAATGTGTATACCAACTGTGCAATACCAACTGTGCAATACCTTGAAGTCAGGATAATGGAAATTAGTGAGAGTGGACACTTAAAATACTTCCAAAATCTTAATTTATTAACACTGTAAAATGTAAACTCCACCACAGCACAGCAACTATTCTTAGATCAGAGAGAGAGAGAGAGAGAGAAAGAGAGGTGTCACGGTCAATCACACATATTATCACGTTATATCATTATAAGAAGTTATTGTAAGTTGCTCATCAGATCTATTCAGTCTTCCAGATACTGTAGGGTAACATTGGACTAATGTGCACTCACTGTGTAAAAAAGGATGCCAATGACAAAATGAACCAGAGAAATGCCTCACTTGTCATCATGGAAAGAAAGAAAATATATAATAACATAATATAAATTTTGATTTACTCAGTCATTTGTAATAAGTATTTTATTTATCTAATTTCCTAATTTTTGATCATATTTTCTTTAAAATCGCAGACTTTTCGCTATTTTTCATGTAAATCCTTGGTGGCGCTTCATAGCGAAGCCGGTGAGGCCGCAGCAAGCTTGGCCTACCCTGGGATTGCGCAATCCCATGGTAACTGCGCTGACTTCCATTCTGTGAATGCATCTTCCTGTCTCTAGATCATAAATTCAATTGTTCAAACAGTTATGAACTGATTTTCCACAATTTAATATATGTGGATTACGAATTGTGTTTTGGTCATCAAACTGTGTGCAGATAACATGTTTTCGTGGTGCTGGCCGATCATAAACAGCAAAGAACTGGTTGTAGGTGAGGCCGGCAGTTCCTTGGCCACTAGGCAGGGGGCGCTCAAGGGGCACCGCTCGTGATCCCCAAATAGTAGAGTCAAAACAAGTTATTGATGTTTTATTAGCGAGTTTTGCTAAACAAGTAAAGCACTAAAAAGACTAAACATACAGCTGGAACAGGACTGATCAGGGAAGGCTTTCCTCCCTGGCAGTGAGCTCCATTGAGACTGAGAGACTTTTAAAACTGAAGAAGATAAAGAGAACTTTTACCGGAAAATGATGATATTTTTGTTCAGAAAGAGCGCCACAGGGACTTAAATTATAAGTAGAGGTAAGACAGCGATACTTATTCATGTTTTGTTTTTGTGATAAAATGTGCATAATGTGGGTTATAGTTTTAGAATGTGTTACAAATGCAGAAATCCATCATAACTCATAAACTGTTACCAATCAAATGACAATTTTTTTCATCAAAGAACCAATATTTTTCCATGTATCTTGGTGAATTTATTTGGCTCAATCAGTCTCCTTCAGCACTTTGCAACGAGTCTACTCTGTAGAGTGTATATATTTGTAAATCTGACTCTGATGACGTCAGTGCCTCACCAGCCATGAACCCTACCGCACGTCACTGACTACAACCACCACCATATTTTACACCAGACACCGGAGCAGATGAAGGGCCTGCTGTTGGGAACATGTCAGTCAGTTTGACACATTTCGCAGCGTCCGTTTGAAGAACTCGTTTCTTTTTTTCGTGCAGTTTCTCTGCGCCTCCCTTGCGTTTCTTATCCATTACTACTGTGAACACCGCTGCACAAAGTTCCACATGGAGCGTGAAGGTGTTTTTCTACTTTATGATTGGCCTAGCCCTTTAGACTGTCAGGGATGATAACCAATGGGCTGCAGTAGCCTGTGGTAAGGGCTGAATGATCGGAACAGACTCTTGCGCTGCTGAAATTTTTCTTCATGCATTATGCAAATATAACGAGGCAGATATATAAAATAATAATAATATTAATAATAATAATAATACATATTATTAATATACATGTCGGGTCTGCCGGCCTGCATGTCATCTAAAGGCAGTTTACAATGTCAAAATCAATCAGATTATACATATTAAGTCAGATTATCCAGATTGGTAAAAGAAATTCCTATATAAGGGAACCAGTTGATTTCATCAAAGTCGTAACAAGCAGCATTGACTCCTGAAGAAGCGTAGAGCCACAGGGAGAGTCGTTTGCATTGTACATGGCTTAGCAGCAATCCCTCATACTGATCAAGCATGAAGTGACAGCAGAAGGAAAAACTCCCCATTAACAGGAAGGAAAAACCTCCAGCCGAACCGGGCTCAGTATGAACGGTAATCTGCCTTGACCGACTGGGGGTTACAAAAGAGAGAGAAGAGACACAACAAGACAGACAAAAAAGCACAGAAGCACACATTGATCCAGTAATGTGTTTTACATTAGATGGTAATAGCAGGTGATCTGTCTTCCCTGAATGATGTCACAGCTAACAGAACGCCAGACCAGGTGTACCTACTATGAAGAAAAAATAGAAAAAACAAAAAGGTAAAAGCTGAAATGACAACAGTCATGCAAAATTGAAGAACAATAGACCCTGATGTCCTCCAGCAGCCTAAGCCTATAGCAGCATAACTATAGAGGTAGCTCGGGGTAACATGAACCACTCTAACTATAATCTTTGTCAAAAAGGAAAGTCCCAAGAGCCAGCTTCTAGTGGAGGAGTTCAAGTATCTTGGGGTCTTGTTCACGAATGAGGGGAAGATGGAGCGGGAGATCGACAGGCGGATTGGTGCGACGTCTGCTGTGAAGCGTGCGCTGTACCGATCCGTTGTGGTGAAGAGAGAGCTGAGCCAAAAGGCCAAGCTCTCGATTTACCAGTCGATCTACGTTCCTACCCTCATCTATGGTCACGAGCTTTGGGTCGTGACCGAAAGAACGAAATCCCGGATACAAGCGGCCAAAATGAGTTTTCTCCATAGTGTGTCTGGGCTCTCCCTTAGAGATAGGGTGAGGAGCTCAGTCATCCGGGGAGGACTCAGAGTAGAGCCGCTGCTCCTCCACATTGAGAGGAGCCAGTTGAGGTGGATCGGGCATCTGGTTAGGATGCCTCCTGGACGCCTCCCTGATGAGGTGTTCTGGGCACGTCCCACCGGGAGGAGGCCCAGAGGAAGACCCAGGACACGCTGGAGAGACTATGCTGGCCTGGGAACGCTTTGGGATTCCCCCGGAGGAAGTGGCCCAAGTGGCTGGGGAGAGGAAGGTCTGGGGCTCCCTCTTGAAGCTGCCCCTGCGACCTGACCCCGGATAAGTGGAAGACGATGGATGGATGGAAAAAGGAAAGTTTTAGGATTAGTCTTAAAAGTAGACAGGGTGTCTGCGTCACGGACCAAAACTGGGAGTTTGTTCCACTGGAGAGGAGCCTGATAACTAAAGGATCTGCCTACCATTCTGGTTTTACAGACTTTAGGAACCACTAGCAGACCTGCTTTCTGAGAGTGAAGTGGTCTGTTAGAAATTACTAAAGTTTGTACACAACATACACATGTGGAATATTGCTAACGTGTTACTTTAGCAATTTTCCAATTGCCAAAGTGTTACTTTTACATTATTACTTTTGGGTGTGTATCCACCAATTTAACTGTCAAACTTTCATAAAAGCTGTCTTAATGCAAGAAACGAAACCCTTAAACACATGAAATAATTAACTTTAAATAACTAAAAAGGTTTTGTTAACTTTTCACATGAAGCTGGATTAACAGCTAGTAAGATACCTTTGATTAAGTTGGTATACTAATGTTTAAACCAGGGGTGTCAAACGTACGGCCTGCGGGCCGGATCTGGCCCGCCGAACGATTTAGTCCGGCCCGGTGGCCAAATGCATTTTCATTATTCAACGGCTGTGTCTCCTCGGTGCATCGACCCATCTGCACCAGATTTTTTGTGAGTCGTGGGGGAGCGCTGCCCAACGCATACGTGTGTATTGCATGGTAGACGGGTGAGGAAAATGCATGACAGCTTCTGCGGTGGCTGGCGGCGGGAGGTGCGCGTACCCTAGCGGTGGCCCATAGGCCAGAGCGGCGCTTGGCTGCGAGGGCCGATCATCACCGCTTGCGGTTTTAATTTTATTTTATTTTTTTACATGTCTTTGGCCAGGAGAGGCCAATACATGTGAAAAATGTTATATGCGGTGAAAGATAAAAGAGGCAGTTCAAAATCAGCTACAAAAATCATTACAAATAATATATTTTTATTATCATTTCCAAGTGGCTGAATAAAAACATGTTTTTTCTTATCTGCTTTAATGCAAAATTATGACAAGAATAGGAAAGAAAAGAAATGTTGGTGAAGGAGAGGCAAAGCTTTTGCGCTTACTATTAACAGACTATAAGTAAGTAGCCTTAGCGCCATACTGCTAATGTGAGAAATGGTAATGAGGATCCTAATGGCAGATTATTGCTTTGAGTTGCCAGTAGGAGGATGGCGCAACATGAAAGTACTAGTGTCCTATTTCAAAGGTCAGGCAGGGAGCAGTCCCCTGTTACCCCATGAAAGGAAAACAAAGAGATGCACGGGAAAGTAACTTTAATCAAGCATAAAGGAACAATTAGACTTGGCGACTTTGAAGGGAAAACAGATGTTCAGAGGTTTTGTCATGCATGGTATTGGGGGTTGTAAAAATCAGATCTAAGAGAAAAAGACTTTGTGTCTAGTTCTAAACTAAAAAAAATAGGAACGAAAAATAAGACAATAAAAATACAAAAAGTCAATAAGTTAAGTCAAGGTTAGTAGAGAACAAAAAGAGTGGTGCAAGTGTAATATAAATAACAAGGGAACACGGTCCAGCTCAAATATCAGAGTCTCTAATGACTGCAGATAACAGGGTGACTGTGCCTACCATTATCTGAGCATGCCCATTAGGGAAGGTTCCTGTTGCATCACCACTGATTGGATCCTGGCAGTTTCTGAGCCGACATCTGAAAGCGTCTTGCACCTTAAACAAGAGAGGAATTTCAGTTTGAACTTTTGACTGAAGTTAAATATATTTTGATTGTTCTGACGGGACATTTGCTTCATTCTCAGCATCAGCAGAAACAAATGAGTGGGTGGGTGGGGGCTATCTTCTACCTCTCTCCGTAGGATGCAGTGTACCATCACAATGACAAATCCCTGCAAGGAGTCAAAGACGGCAAAGAGAATCTGGAAGAGGATGGAACGCTTGTCCGTCATGGCGAGCACGGCAGACATCCAGGTCAAAGCCAGCAGAGGTAGGACGACACAGGAACTCCACAACGATGCCCTGGAAGAAGAGAGGAATGATTTTGTGCAGGAGATAAACAAGATAAGGTCTGGAGAGCTGAGTTAAATCTCCATGACGACCTCTTTCCTCCAGAATGATGGCGGGGCGTTGCTCTGCATACTGATGTTTATGTAAGCTCATTTCAAAAAACCCTGCACAATGTAGTTCTGAGGTACTGTGGATGCATTTGGAAACTGAGTTTAGCGCACCCTGCAGTGGATACCGTGTACATAAAAAAAACTCCCCGCAGCATCGTTTTATTGATTCACAGACACTGACAGGCACTTACATTGCATTGCTAGCTGTTGTTGCTGATAAAGCAGTTGTTGATACAACACCGCATTTGGCACACTTGAGAGTTAATCCTGTATGCGGCTCACTCATCTGTCTGTGGGATACAAGAGATATCGGGACAACATGACAAACAATGCCAACATCCACCTGACTGCACACTTTCCTCCATCATGCTAACAACAGCAGGGCCGGTGAGTGTGTGGGTGTTAAAATCATTTTCATCTTGGACTCATTCTGCCGAAGAAAAACGAAGCTGTGTCGCTCCCAAGAGGGAACTAACCTCTTTATGCCTTAATTTTTTTTCCCGAAATAAAGAAAAAAGTAGGTACAGATCTCCATATGGACATGAAAATATTCATAGCATACAGTATATATATATATATATATATATATATATATATATATATATATATATATATATATATATATATATAGTCATATTCAAAAATTACAATATTATTGAAAAGTTGATTTGTTTCAGTCACTCAGTTCATTAAGTGAAATATATGTTTTGGACACAGGCTGATCTTTTCAAGCCTTTGATTTTCTGTTTACAGCCAATGAAAACATGGGATTTAAATTAGAGTATTACATCCGGCCAATAAACAATATATTTATTACAGAAATGTGGGCTTAATGAAAATCATGTTTAATACCTGTTTTAAGGTTGTTATTTTCAAATGTTACTTTTAAGCTGACAAACAAGCCCCATTGAAACACATATTCTAATTTATTGAATATGACCATTTTTAAAAAAAATATCAATATTCAAAAATGAAGAAGAAAAACAGGTACTAACAATGATGTGCTGTCATACCCTGCTCGATGCTTCAGCTTCTTGTCCAGGATTCCATCTCTGGACACTAACTTATTAAATACCAAGATACCAATCACCATGTTGACCTGTTGACAGAGGGGGAAAGCAGAATATTCAGACTGAAACTTCCCAACCTTCTGTTGAACAAACAGACATTGTATGAGACATTGACTTGCACACTTTTCCCAGCACAGCGCCCTAAAGAAGAAAAAAGATCTCTCTGCCAGATCGGTCACATCATAATCACAAACTATAGTGTAACACTTTATTCACATTGTATTGGCTAGAACAACACAATGCAAAGCATAATTTTGCAGAAAAGGAAAGATTTACGAATGCTTTACAAATCAAAAAATTTAAATTGTGGTTTGCATACAGTGCCTTGCAAAAGATTCCCACAACCACCCTGGTTTTTGCACCTGTTTTGTAACATTCCAACCTTTAGTTCAAATGTTTTTATTTTAATTTTATGTGATGGAACTGCATAAAACAGTATAAGCTGGTGAAATAGAAAAGGAGAAATTTAAATACAAAAAAAAAAACAGATAGCAGAAAAGACTGAAAACTGGCATGTGCACATGTGTCACATTTCAGTCCATCATCCAAAAATTACAAGAGCATGGCACAACTGTAAGCCTTTATGCTGTAAGTCTCTCCACCTAAACTGACAATGATCATAAAAGGAGCCAAGAGGCCCATGGTAACTCTGGAGGAACAACAGAATTATTCCAAGGAGTTATCAAGAAGAAAGCTTTTGTTGAAATAAAACAATTAAAAGTCCTGAACAGCACGTTGCTGCAACCCATGAAGAAAATCTTTATTTGTCATTGCAATTGTACATTGCAATGAAATTTGTCTTCTGCATTTAACCCATCCCTTAGGGAGCAGTGGGCAGCTATCATAGCACCCGGGGCGCAATCTTGTGCTAAGGGTCTTGCTCAGGGACACAGTGGGAGTCTGCAGGAATCAAACCAGGTACTTGCAACCTTCTCAGAGTGCAAGCGCGCTGCTCTACCCACTAAGCCACCACAACCCATGTAGCTAGCATGTAAAAAGATGCTCTGGTCAGAGAAGAAAATCGAACTTTTTGGCCTGTTTGTTAAAAACGCTGTGCTGTAGAAAACTGGCATGGCGTGTCCACGATGATGCACAGTGTTAAAGATAAACATGGTGGGGTTGATTTTGTTTAGCAGGGGCAGGGGAGCTGGTCAGAGCTGATAGGAACATTTATTAAAATAAATGCAACTGACTTATGAAGGTGATAGAGATTCACCTTTCAGCAGGACAGCTGCCCTGAACAGACAGCCAAAGTTCAATTTACTATTTAAATAAAAGCATACATGGATGTTATTATGGTCCAAATTATAGGTTTAAATCCAACTGACTATCTTTAAAAAGTCTTGAAAATTGACGTTTTCAGACTCTCTCCAACCAATAGGAACTGACTTCAGCTATTTTGCAAAGAAGAATACCAACAACCCCTAATCCTTACCCAAAATACCTTTAGCTGCAATGAAAGGTGGGTTTGCTGAATACTTCTGTCTATTCTTCAGGAGTTTTTATTTGTAAAACATTTGAAAAACGTGTATCACGTTGCCTTTCACTTAACAATTATGTTCTACATTGTGTTGATCTAGCTCATAAAATACATTAGAGTTTGCGGTTGGAACATGACAAAATGTGGAAAAGCAGTGTGAATACTTCTATAAGGCACTATATTCAGAAATTTTCTTAACAGGGATGGAGCCCAACATGAAAACTCGTGGCATGATATTCTCACTGCAGATGGTCAAACAGGAGCTTGTGTTCCTCTGAAGTTCATCACAAAAGAAAACTACAGCCAAGCAAGACTTCAAGTGCTTGTTTTTCTTCACTCATAAATTAAATCATTCAGTCATTTTTATATTCCGCCAAAGAACAGAAACTTGACAGTGAAAAATTGCATTACATATCTGCCTTCTTGGTCATTTAGCGGTCTGGATAATGACGAGTCTGTGGGTAATTACAACAATATAAATATAGGGTAATTAAATTACCCTTCTATATGAAATGTTGGACAAATCTAAATCATAAATACTTAATAACCCCATAGCCACATGAAAGGCCATTATATGGTAAATGAAAAGGGATTATTTGAGCAGTGCCTGATGGGATGCTCATTACTTTGACTTTGAAAGCACATCACGGTTAAATAGCAACATATTGAATCATGACTAAAGCAAATGATCATTATTATTTGCAATAATGCTTTCCATTGCTAATTAAATAATTCACGGCGTAATACGTATTTCCCCATTTTAAACACATTGTATTATATAAAAGAGTAAAGTGGGATAAAAAGCCAAACATCGGTAACCAAGACGTACCAAAACAACAGCTGCTGCAGGTCCAACGAAGGCATACAGGAGCCCACCCTCCAAGGAGAGCCAACAGCTGCGGGGGAAACAAGGAAAAAAAACAATTAACTCCCACTACAGCATTTACTTCCACGTTAATGGTGCACTCCAGCACACCATTGTTATTTTGCTCAATTGTCAGCGGAGAGGTGCCATATGCTGTTACTCCACACCCAAAGTTTCACGGAGCAATAAAATGCTAAGGAGATTTTAAGCAGTGTTTATGCATTTGGTTTCCAGCAGAGTGGCAGCTCACATGAAATTGGGGTCTTGCTGTGCTATTTTGAAATTTGATTGGGTTCATGGGACTTTGTTTATGGCTCTATTTAGGATAAGTAAGCCACTGCAGAAGGATTTGATCATTATTCTTAAGTGTTGCCATGAACCCAAGGTGTCTGTGGGCAGAATATTAAAGAGATGGAGGGAAAAAGAGCAAAAAACTTACTATAAGGGTGTCCCGTAGCCCTTTGTTTTAGTGAATCCCATTGAAATGGCGACAACTAAAGCTGGTAGTCCTTTAAAAGACAGAACATTAAATAGTTACTTAAGCAGTATGAGTCACAAGAACATAAACTAACTTCTGTGTGCCAAAAAAAAGCAAGGCCCTGTACCTTCCAGTCATTAAACAAAGTACAAGCTAAAGCGATTCCATTAGACACCACAGCATGAGGCTTTGAAGACATCTGAGAGTATATGATCGGATACATATATTTTACCATTCAACTCATTATATTATAAAATATCCCATTAAAAGGTGACGGAAAATACATGGTTCTTTAATAAGATGCCAGCGGTGCATCACACACAGGAAGCCATGTAGATTTCATCACTGCATTGTGAGAAATTGTTACCGCTCTTCACTCTCCCCCCACCCGCAATAGGAATATTTTTTTTTTTTTTTGCTATCTGGCTCCTCATTACAGATCAGCGTAATTGATTCAATCTTCACTATTGTGTGCTCGGAATATTAAAGCGTTTCCTCTCCGAGTGGCGCGGGCAGGTGCTATTGATGTAATCAGTTTCCTGGAGGCACGAGCCAAAGACCCTGTGGCCATCCTGTGCCTTTCTGCAGTGCTGAAGAGGTAAAGTGTGCTGAGTGCTCACAAGCATGCCATAAATCAAAGCGCAGCAACACCGTGGTGTGGGTGCTGTACCGAAGAGAGCCGAATTCAGACACAAACGCTAGTTGTCGGGCTGCATGTTGCTTAATAGATCAGCTTTAATCATGTAAGCATCACCTCTTTTCTTAAATGTTTTATTTATTTTTTTTGCAGGCTTTGTGTGTGCATGGTTTCATGTTTTTATTTTATTTTTTTGCATCCTACTCAAATTTGTGATCAGTTTATTACCAAAATGCTACTTTTTTTTTTAAAGACAAGAAATCCAAGAGATAGTATGAACAGCCTTTGTCTATATTTTGCAGCAAGCAGTGGCGATGCAATGACTAAGAGAGCCTTGTTTGTTGCTAGGTAACAAGAAGAATGAGAGTGGGCTCTTTCATAATCAGATTGATTTTTTTTTTTTTAAGTAGAGATTTCTCTTACAGTCTGAAAGAAGTAGCTATTCGGACAGGGGATTCAGATTGACATTTATCACATGAAGGAGAAATCTTTGCATTTTGATACAGATAATTTGCTTGTCGGGGGTTTATTACCAGACGTGCTTGTGTGCTGATATTTTGCATAATGATTTTGTTTTTACTATAATCTGTCATATACATATTATGTCATGCTGCCTACCGCATTTCTTTTGCAAAACATAACGCCAGACTGGCTATTTGACTTTGTCTAACATTAATAAAAGATAATTTAAAGTTCCTCACACTAAATCCTCCTACACCTTATATTTTTACTAGATTTTACATGTTCAAACTGTATTCTGCTGCAGTCTACTGTATGCCAGGCTCCCACCCTCTCTATCAAACATAAGGTCATTGCAACCAGCTATAGGAGAGATGCAGCAACACTCCCCCACCCCGATCTCCTTGCTCACGCACATACACTCTCTGCTCAAGGCCGGTCTATTTATCCAGTCCTCAGAGAGCTTGACTGAAGCACAAAGGAATCACAACAAAGAGGCTGACAGAATGAAGATCCAGCCGCCTTACAGAGACGACAAGAGGAGCAAAGTGAAAAGACGTACAATTTGCTGTGTAAAGACACCTCGCCGTGAGCTGCTGTGAGAAAATGGCAGCTGTAAGAAGTGATGGAAGCAGTTTGCTGAAACGAGCCACTCACTCACCCCAGCCAAGACACAGGAAACGCTTCCGGATGAGCCTGGTGCGAACCTTCCCTGTCACTGCCATGTAGGACTGCCAGGCTTCTGTGAGGACCCAGCAGAAGGACGCCAGGAAGAAGAAGTGCAGAAAGGCAGTTGTCATGATGCACACACCCTGTTGATGGAAGGGGAAAAATAAAAGAGTCAGTAGATGTTTTTTTTTTTTTTTTTTTTTTTTTATTGAATGTGGGATGCAATTCTAATGCTGCTGAAACAAGAAAAGGTTGATAGCTCAATCAGATTTGTAAATAATCCTGCAAAGCAAGACACTCCCTGCAGAAACACACCAACTATATTGATATGCTTTCATTTCTTGGAACTCTTCTTAGATGAGCGTTTACAGTCATAGTAAATTGTAGGGCTTGATTCACTTTGCAGTCCTCTAAAGACTGCAGTTATCTCTGTTATCATAGCTGCCATATTTTCCATTAACAGGCTTGGGTACATGACTCTGTGAGCAGCAGATTTTTCGGGGGTTACTTCTGTCTTCATTATTACTTCCCTCCACAACGACTGTCAACTTTCAAGTGCGTAGCCTTCCCTAAGATTATGCAGGCGATAACATCTAATCTCTATCAAAACCCCTTTTTTTTGGTAAATTAGGCACTCTGAGAGGGTCTTATGTAAATTTATGAGAAACTAAGTATTGGTATTCACACAATTATTAGAAATAAATGCTTGAAACATATATTGCTCGGTGTTTGAGTCCTATTTTTTAAAGTGGATTACAGAAATACACTTTAAAAAATGTTTTTCCCATTTTGGAAGGTCAGTGAAGTACAGTCATGGTGAATTTAAGGGTTTTATGTATTTTGTAAATATGTGTGTTTGCTCAATTTTTTCACAATTCATTCAATTTTTGTTTTATTAATAATGACTTAGTGAAATCTTGCTCTTTGGGTATTCTTAAACTAAGATTTAGACAAATTTAGGACCTACTACAGACTGACTCATCTATTAGAACCCGTAAATACCTGTGTATTTTTTTACAGTGGCGTCCTTGTGCAAAGAATTAAATAAAGCGTCAGTCTGAACTGCAAACACCAGAGGTGCTGAAGGTAGTTCACCTCAAAAGCCAGCCAGACAAGCTGACACAGAAAGCGATGGCGAAGCATTCCTCTGTACTAACCCTCATTAGTATGCTGGGGATCCCACCTGGAGGCATGTGAGCCAAGGTCAAGTGTTTTACACTGACAAGAGGAGGAAGGAAAAAAAAACAACAACCCGCAACACCACTAAAAAGAAACAGAGTGCATATGTTGTAGGCGACACATTTCAGGTTCGATGACATAGCAAGACTTCCTTAGCTTTATTAGCTTTTCTTGTTTTTTTTTGTAGATTTTAAGTAGGACCACAATGAAGACATGAACTTGGAATATGCATGGGGAAGGAATAATGGTACAGGGAACCCGAGGAACGGGTGAATGATTAACACAGAGAATTAAACCAGACCCAAAGGAAACTACAAACTAACACTGATCTTGAGGATGAACTAAAATACCTAGAACATAGTATGACACTAAACCAAAGGAATTAACCTATATGACAGCACATTTTAACAATCATGAACTGAGAGAGATTTAATATATGACACCTTTGAAACATTAATTAATAACTCAGAAGTGACCAAAACTGAAATGAAAACTAAAACCCACACACCCAAGGATCATAACAGGACCCTCTCCTACATGGAGATCACACTGAGTAGGTTACGGTACTGATCCAGTTCTGGTTTGCTGCAAACATCCAATCACACTGCTCCAAGGAAAACAGCGGCCAGCTGCGAAAACGGTGCTCGTGAGAACAGAGGTTCACGTGGTCTTTTCTGTTGCTGTCCGCCATAAATTATTAAAAGAGGGCTATGGTCTTCGTTTTCTAGGGCAAAACTTCTTATCTGTGTGCATAAATATCCTATTTCATCCTCCAATAGCCCCTCTGTTCCCTCATGTTTCTGTGTCGCCATTTTGTTTACACTGGTCAAGTTAGCGTAAGTTGGTGCGGTGATTTTATTCTGAAATTCACTGGAACTTTATCCTGTCTAGTGCCCGACGTTTCCTGTTTGGCTCGTGAAATTTAGTAGCTTAATCTGGGGACCACTGCGGCGTGGGGTCAAACTTCCATCTTGCGGAATTTTTTGCAGCGCTGCAGGGCCTCGATAACCAGACCCGCAACTGCACATGTCTAAGTGGACACATTGATTTTTAATAATTTAGGATCCTTGCGTTGGCAGAACTGTATGTGCACCATATTCACTGTAAGCCTGGCGTGAGGGTGGCTTCCACATGCCCTCAAGAGTCTGAAAAAAGCACACTCCAAAACCAGGCATATGGAGGGGGCCTCAAAAGGTGGGCATGAAACACACAAAAAAAAGGAACACTGGCAGACGTCCAGAGGAGGCACAGAGTTCTGGCAGGCTTTGGATCTAGCAAAGGACCCATGCTGGAACAGCTGAATCTTTTGATGGAGGAATCATGAAAGGTGACCAGAACACCAGCCACAAAGTAGCCTTGGAGGCCATTGCTGGTGGATGAGGTCTGGGATTTCGGCTAGGGTACTTGGAAAACCTGTGTCGAATCTTGTTGGGAGTGTGACCAGGAGGCTGGGATATACCACGGCGGACGCTGGAACCCATGATGGAGATCTACAGGCTGTTCCAGAAACTCCCAGATCACACAGAGGTACCCTAGAGATCGGTGCTGGGGCTGCTAGAATCCACAAAGGAGACCTAGAGAGCAGCCATTGGAGACTACAGAAAAACCCTGAGGGCAGGCTTGGAGCCGTAGCGTGCTCTGGATAGTAGAATTAAAGCTTTAATGAAACTCTGATCAGGAGCAGGTGATGGAGGTCAGCTGATCTGGACCCCTTCATCAGGGAACTTGGAATAGGAGCAGGAGACTAAGGAGAGCCAACCAGGACTCCCTCATCAGAGAACATGATGCCATGGAACCGGAGACTGAGGCAAGTCTACTTGGACCCTCTTGTGAGAGAAATCAGGAAGAGCAACATGAAGCAGGTCGACCTCAACCCTCTCAGAGAGTGCATGCTCAGGAAGTTGACTATAAATATAAGAATGACTAAAAATTAGTATTTTGGAAATCTTGTCAATACACATGGCCATTTTTGAGTAAGAAGAGATCTTTGCAGGGCAAAGCAAGTGTATCCTATTGCTTTACAAGGAGAGTTGAGAAGTACAATCACGTTCCAGAGAGTTCACACTATACTATGAGGTCTTCGATATACTTTACATTCCTAAAGCAAAAGCTATCCTAAGTCCATGCATCCCCTGCGGTGATGAAAGAGTTCACACAAGTCAATAATCCAGCATTAGTTAATTCCTGGGAACAATATTCTTAAGGGATATTACTAATTTACACATTGATGTCTTTATAGAATTGTTTTTACAATATTTATGTAGTAACTTTGAAGATTTTAAACCTATATTTTACAGAATATAACAACTCTGAATATTTTTAAAAGCTCACTGTATAATCTTCAGACATCATGATCTATCCTACATCTGACATGTCACAACCACAAACGTAAATGTGTTTTTTCTAGATGATTTATATGATATACTAGAATTTGGCTGTTAATTATTTCACATGACTAATTCTGTAATAAAATGTATATTAAACTTCAAGGAAAAGTAAACAAATCATCTTCTTTAAATGTTTGGCAAAGAAATGAACCCTTGTTTACTATATTTAATATCTAGTGTAAACAATTTTAAGCTTGTATTTGTGAATAAACTGACAAGTGTGTATTGTTTAGCTTTAACACTCTGGTATACGCAAATTTCTTTGGTCTTTCAAATAAAAACCCCAAAAATACATTAAAGTTTGTGGCTATAATGTGACAAAATGATGTATGCTATAAATAACAATTTCAAAGGGTATGAAAGGCATGTACAGTAATTTATTTGATTACCACTTTCATATTCTTCACTGCAAATTTATAAAGTACTCTATATTGTAATAGTATGAATACCAATACACAAAAAAGAAAATTTCCTGTAAAATATTTGAGGACAGGTAAAGTCACAGGCAAATACAAGAAAATGTTTTTTGTGACATTTTTTGTTTTGCTGAACTCCAGGGCTTTCACCACTGAAGATTAAAGTATTAGACATGCTTTAAAATAAATTATGATTCCGACAATATAATGAAATCTCTAATCTCTACCATGTTAGGTTTGGTCGCTGCCCTGCCTGCAGATTTACCCCTAAAGCTAGCTCTGATGTTGCTGCTGCTCATGTGCTGTCCAGGGTGCTGAAAATAGAGCCTGCCTTGTTACTTGGAAACAGGTCATTTGCAACTGTTATATTTCACGATTCACTTGGATGCCTATACTGTCCAGCCTCATTTTTTTTCTAAAACAATAAAAACAGTTTGTTGAAAGAGAAAGGAAGGTACAACAGGACCACATCGTTATACCACAGATTGGGCACAGACAGTCATACTAAGCAGAGGTTTAAACCTTGAGTTCACTTTGCCCTTTTGAAAGGCAAATGCTGGGAGATGTTGAGCACACTGTGTCGGTATCCATGGAAACAAAGGCACTGAGGAAGGGCCCATATTAAAACGTGGCAGGGCTGATAGACGCGGAGGTGAGGAGAGGCAGTGACGGAGTGTCTTCAGGCCAGGTCGGTAAAGGCGGTTACAGATGAGGGGAGAAAATGTGAGAAATTTCTTTTCAGTGGCCTCAATAAACGCCAAAGGTTTGGCCAAGACCTTTCAGTCTTCATGCTCTCTCAGATATTAAAAACTGAAAGTATATTGTCAAGACCTCCAAAAAGAACATTGATGGATTACAGGAGCAAAAAAAATGACAGATTTTTCAGTTTTTCTGACAAAGAATTACAAAGCATGAAGCTGATTAAAAGTACTCAGCAAGTCCACAGATTATGTGGAAGAATTGTGGACAGAACTATTAGTGTGCACCAGTCAAGAAGAAAGTCCTTGTTAAAAGAAAGCCATAGGAAGTATTGAATATTTATGAAAATCTCATCCAACAAAGAAAAGAGTGCAACTGCAGATCTACCAAGACATTGCTGACCAACTAAACTGGCAGGCCCAGCAAGTGAAGGATTAGTCAGAGAAGCAGCCAAGTAGCCCATGAAAAGACTGGATGAATTGCATAGACCAGAGGTCACGGATTAGCGGACCAGGGTCCGGATCCGGACCCACCTGCTGGCTAATCCGGACCCAACCTGATTTAAAACATTTATACATTACTGCATGTTGTCCAACGACAGTGTCTAACTCAGGGGTTAAAGTTCTCCGTCGCTGCGACGGATTTCCGTCATTTGGAAATTGAGCGCAAAAAGTCCCGTCTAGACTTTTTATTCAAGGTTATAATCTGAAACTGCTCTCAACCAATCAAACCTGGCAGAGGCGGGACATTAGCCAATCAGAAAGAGAGCAGGGCGGGTCTTTCCAAAGCGGACATTGCCAGTCTGAGGTTTATCGGTGTTCATCATTTTAACTTTTGGGAGAGCATTTTAAACTGGCCACAGATGGCATGAAAGAAAGTAGCGGTGGTCAAAGGTTTTCTTTGGATTTATGCAAACCAGCAGGTCAGAAATTCAGCAGATAGAACAGCTGACAACGACTTCCCTCGGTAAGCGTGTCAATCTGCTCCTGCAGTTAGTTAATGAATAATTTCCACCTGTGGCCATGTCGTCGGTCAGCGTTTATTCCCTCGCTGATAAACGCGGCGACCAACCAGGGATCTCCTCGTGATTCGCTATTATGTTTTATTTAAACACAAAGAAGAGTAACGCGCTAGCTCAGGCTAATTTAGCATGACCCTTGAAGAAGAAGAGTCGGAATGTGAAACGATGTCCCGCATTTGACTGGGTTCGATTCGGAAAAAGTAAAAAAAAAAAAAAAACCTGCGCTGTTCTGAAACAAAGAAGGCAGAGCTGCATCGGCTGTCGGTATGCAGCAGTGTTCACCTGATGAGCAGCTGCGCTCCAGGACACTAAATAGAATGACAAGGATTTTGATGCTTACAGATTGTTAAGAAAACTACATCAAAAAGATAAAACAAATAAACTCCAGCATGGACTGGAGAACAGGTTCTAACTGGGTGAGGCCAGAGAAAGGTAATTCTCAGAGAGTTTTTTTTATGAAGTTAAAGTGGAGCGCGGACACAGGGTTCATCCTGGACAGGTCTCCAGTCACTGGGCTAAAATATAACAATTTTATTAAACTTCAAAAAAGTTAAATCATGCCTTTTTATAAACTCTAATGATTAATTGTTTAACAATAACGGGCAAAGCAGAGACTGATTATTGTCATGTGCAATCTGTGTCAAATTAAAATGTATTATGTCATGATAGTGTTGGTGATGTGTCCTGCATTTCCAAGGCTGTGTTTGGCCTTGTATGATCATAAAATTGGTCTATATTGAATGTGACAGGGAGCCAGTGGAGTTGATGTACATGTGCAGGGGCAGTTCTAGACAGGGGCCCCTGTACTAAAGACATGATATTAAATTTCTTAGGATGATAAATGCTGACAAAGATACCGTGACTGACTGGTCATTTGGATCAGTTGTATTTTTTATGTTTATGGTTTTACCCGATAATAAAATAACAAAATAATTAAAAAATAAATATAAAAAATAACAATAATTAAAAAATGTAGCTGTTTTACACTAAGCTCCCGCCGTATTGAGAAAAGATCAGGGGTCTGCAACCTGCAGTTCCAGAGCCACAATTGGCTCTTTGGCTTACTTAATATATTAAACGATGAAATGTTGACCTGTTTAGGCTTTTTTTCCCCCAATCTTTTGTTCTGTGCCCCTCTGAAAAAACACTGGCCCCACCCTGGCCCCCCTGCTAAATTTGGTCTAGAACCACCACTGTACAGGTGTGAAGTAGATGATGTAATGATGCAAGCTGCTTGAGGGTTTCTGGAGGACAGGGAGGAAAGGGAGCCGGGATTGTAAAGTGGACTGTGGACTAGTTTGTCAACAGTGTGAAGGAAGAACTTGATGCTGCAGAGATGAAAGTAACCCAGATGATGATGTGGATGTGGAAAGTGAAGGAGAGGCTGTCCAGGATGACGCAAAGGCTCTAAAGCTGAAAGGTGGCAGAGATACAGAAATGTTCAATGGATATTTTAAAAGTATCAGATTTAGTTGACTTTGCACACTAAGCAAGTGAGCCAACTAATGCGGCATGATGTCCACGGCCCGGGAATATATGGGCTTGCGAGAAAATGTTTTCAGTCAAACATTATTTTTGCTTTAACCCCTGTGCTAACTTCACTTGCACCGCTTCTCTTGTTAATATGGCAAAGCCCTCCGGAGCGTTCCCAAACATATCCGCTTGCTCATACATACGGAGAATATAGCTGATTTAAAGGCGCAGAACGAATGAGCACCTTGATATGGGCTTGAGGTTGGCTTTGTTGCAAATCAAACCCAGGTGTAAAATCCTTGCAGGGCAGCCTAAAGCTCACTTCTATCATTAAGCCATAAAAAAGAAATTACAAAAAGTTCAGTTGTTTTATAAAAGATGTGAAAGTCAAGAAATTGTCTATATACCAAACTGTGAAAGATTGTGGTTCTCTATTTCAAAAAGCACTTTGGATTTTAAAATAGAAAAACGTTCTATTTACATTGATATTTTTTTGTTTAAAAAGTCAATGTATAAGGTGGATGCATAAACATTTTATTTCAGTGTTAAATACTTTTTAAAGTAACGGATTGTAATAGAAAATGTGTCCGGACCTTTACTGGTTGTTGATTTTCTTTATTCGGACCCCGCTGATTTTTAATTAGTGACCCCTTGCATAGACCTACAGCTCAGGTGAAAGAAGCAACTGAGGTCAGGTGAGATCAAAACTAAACTTTTTGTCTACATGGAAGTAACCTATGAGATGACCCTGGGAAAAAAGCTGTTAGAGGATAAAAAACGACTTTAGATTGAGGCAGAGTTTTGCCTTCCAACAGGACAATGGCATTAAATATACAACCAGAGCTACAATGGAATAGTTTATTCAAACTAGATGCATTTTTCTGTGTAAAAATTACCCAATTAAAGTCCACATATAATCAATGTGAGAAGCTATGGCAATGCATAAAAAAACCGGTGTGTACATACTCTCTTCCTCAAATATGACTGAGTTTGAGCCATCTTGCAAAGAAGAATGTGTAAAAAGTTTGGTATTCTGATTGACAATGCTGATAGATGTATTTTTTCCAAATAATGGCAGCTATATAATTGGTTGAGTTGAGCTAAATACATCTGTAATCTTAAAATTGATAACAACCTTATTGCTTGAACGGTACTGTGAACCATTCAACCCTAACCCTAACAGCTGTGAAATAGTGAAGCAACACAGCATGGTAAAAGCAGGATGTTCTAATAGATTAACTTACTTGGGTGAAAACTGCAACACATCTCTAGGACTGTCTGGCAGATACAGCGACATAATTTAAAATGCTTTAAAAGTCTCTGAACCAACTCATGGAACTTTACTTGAGTATTCGAGTTTGTTCTGAATCAGTGTAGGAGGAAAAAGCTGGTTGTTATTTTAGAAGAAGCACCCTTCCTTAGTGCTTTAAACAATAGCTGGTTGGGTGGTAAACTTCTTAAAAAGCAGCCAGAAAAAGGAAGCAGTGGTAAAAAACAAACAAAAAAAACGTTAACATAAAAAGGGTGCTGACAAATGGTGAAGAAATGATTTAACAATATTACTTCTTGTTTAATAGTTCAACTTCTTCATTACATATTTGTAGTTATAACACTCAAATAATAAAATAGAAGTTCTGAAAAATGTATTTAATTACTCATCTAAATATGGCTGTTACTAAATGATATACGATCTGTTTAAAATTTATATTATAGATACTCCTAACCTAAAACAAAACAGATAAATAAGTACACCTTACATAAACAGTAAGGGTGTTCTCTATGTAACATAACAAAAAGGATATACTATCAACCTTAGTTGTAAAGATGTATATGAATTATTCATTGTGTGTTAGGGTGAAAAAAGTTATTATTTCCTTCTTTTTTTTTTTAGAAGTCATCTTAAAAACACCTGTTTATATGGGTTGATTTGCCGTCTTGACTGCAATCATCAGATAACCTAACAATATTTCTTGAAAATAGATATGCTCAATGTCTTTAAAGCTGTTTAAACCTTTTGTTTGGCAACTCATATTAACTTTAATAAGCCATTTGCACTGAAACATAATTTGAAGCATTCAAACATAAAGTAAAAATATATCTCAATGGTTCTGCCAGTTTGTGGAGATAAGGTTCTCTTAGGTTGTTGTTACTGGACTTTAGATGCCTGTTGTGCATCTGCCCATTATAGTATTGAGTTTTACACAATCATGCTAATGCTGTGACAGTGGAACAGCGCAGAGACGCACACACAGGTGACTCACTGACTTCCTGCTCCCAGTGGACACCTCCACAGAGAAGAGACGATTTCTATTAGATGACGAGCAACTCTGAATCCACAAACAGAGGAGCCAATTATATGCACTTCTTACAGGAGATGGAGGAAAAACAAGTGAGGCAGTGTCAGGCACCGTGGCAATTAAACCCACACAGGGACTGTGTTTCCTCCTCCTGCTAGCCCACCATTCAGACATGGGACTCGACTGTACGTCTGATCAAACAGATGAAATATTTTCCAAATATTTTTACAGCTGGATTTACAACTTGGAGCAAAAGTGAAAAAGTTGATAAATTCAAAGCACTTAAAGTTATTTTCCCATTTCATGAATGTGACTGGATAAATCTACCATTGTCAGGCTTTGAGTTTAGGTTTGTGGATTGGAGGCAAGAGTTCTGGAATCTGATATAGGATGACGGTGATTTAATAAATAACCAAAGTAACAAAACTTACAGGCCAGTAGGTGAAAACAAGAACCAAGAACACGACAAGGTGGAAACCAAAACAGGGGTATTGTAGCGGAGGACCTAACAATGAGAGTGACTGAGCTGACTGAATGAATTCAGGAAAACATAGTAAATGAACAGACCAAAATAACTCACTAACAGAACTAAAAATCAGGTAGGTAGGACAATAAGGATCAAGCAGAAATACTTAAATAATAAAGAACAGAAACATACAAGAGGAACAAAATCTAACAGACTAATAAATAAACAAGATTAAAGTGAGAAAACAAAACCTTTAGGATCCCCAGGAACCTAAAACGAAGTAATCAACCCCCTGGGGATCCTAACAACTATATCAAGCTCTGTTTCAAATGGAACTGGATGGTTTGGCTTCTTGAAACCACCCAAAGGGAAATGTGGAAGTGGACCTAAATCCAATTGATAATAAGTGGCAAGATTTGCATATTGCTGTTTTCAGACTCTTTCCAGACTTCAAATATATCTGAGCATAGGGTATTTTTTCAAAAAAAAGAAGAAACAAAAGAAAAAAAAAACATGGGCTGAAATTCTTCTCAGCAAACATAATCACCTATCTCTGAAATTTAATTATTATTTTACCTGTTTCTTATGCAAAAATGTTAATATTTATTATTAATAAGATTGATGGATTATAAATCCCTTGTATTGAATCAAAGTACCTCACTGTACCCTACAACACTTTGAATCGTCTTGTCACTGAAAAGTGCTTTTTAAATAAACTTGCCTTGCCTTGACTTACTTAGTCAGTCTGAACCACTCCAAAATGACATCTTAAATATGTCAATGGATTTTCTGAAAAGTATATCATCCCTTCCCCGATTTGATAGACAGATATCCTTTTAGAAGAAGGCAGAGTGATTTTTCCATGTAAAGCAGTGTTTTTTATAATCAACAAAAGGTGGATGAATGGAGGTCTGATTAAATCTGACAAGGCTTCAAATCAGTTCAGCTTTAAAAAAAATGCCCTGAGGCCTTGTACATTCATGGAATATGCTACTACTGTGTGCCAGCTATGCAAGGGCCAGCAAGTAAGCAGATGAACTCATGCGGTTTCTGATATGTTTTGACATTAAAATGATTGGCATGAAATGAGTCAGTTTGTTTCAAGTACGTGCCTACGTGAATTGTGTCACATTTAATGTGAAGAAATGCAATGTAAGATTAATCTGATGATTTTTATGTGTTAAGTTCTTTTTACAAGTCAGCTTTTTATGGAAAAATGATCCTTATGGTTTATATTAAGTGAGTGATGTGCTCGTGAGTCTTTTAAACACATCAGAAGAGTTGCACAATATTTAAAATCCCAAAATATCACAATATCAGTGTCTGCAATATGGAAAAAGACTGCTTAGATGCAACAGCAGTAGGTTCCCATAATTTAAATGTGATGCATTCATGATCTATATCCCAGTGAAACATTTTTTCCAGTTGGATAAAGTTTCACTGTTTTTTAAACAGATTGTAGTAGCTGAGATGTTAAACCTCACGAAGAGCTGTATGGCCATCACGATCAGGGCAAAGAGTAGTGAAAGTGTGTTAATCGCAATGGAAATATCAGTAAATTTGCATTTGCATGTTTTCTAGTATTGTGCATGCTTAATAAGCTTACACGCAACTGGGACATTTTCAGCTCTAAATAAAATGTCAGCACTGTGTAACTTATTTAAAATCTAAGATGACTGCACCGTAGCAATGCTCAAATAGTAAAAAGTCTGCCATGCTAATGAAGAGACAAACTAAAGACCCAAGATCCATGAAGAGAAAGTGGGACATGACAAGTTGCAGAATTAAAAAGGCCTTCTGCAAAAGGTACAAACACACTGAGAAAACTGTTATACAATAAAATGCCAGTAGTTGGACAATACATCTCTCTGTAAAGCTGCTAGATCACTGAGAAGGGCATTTGCGTGGGCAATTTGACAATTCAAACTAATTCATTCTCCCTAAACAACAATCAGTAATGAGGACTGGTTACAACGCTGGCGAGAGAAAGTGAAATAGTTTAGTGTAAGAAGTCCTTTCCTTACAGTGCACCCATTTTGTATTTGAACTGTGTAGTGTTTTGAACTTCTGTCATCGATATAGCTGATAATACCAGACTCTTTTTATATTGTCTATAAACGAATGCTGGAGAACGTGTAGCTACTAATGTAAATTGTTTTAGATCCTGAATTGTGTACGCATGTGTGCATAAGGGCTAATTGCAATAAAACCAGCTCCAGAGTCATTCAACGGTCCCTAATGTTCATAATTTGACTCTTCTTTATTGATTCTGAGTTTTAATTGCCCTTAAATAAGCTCTTTCAACAACAGATTGGACTAATCAAGCTCACCAGAGGGTAATGGGTTTGAGCCAATAGCAGTCAGGACAAGACTTTGGAACACTACTGTTTTTGTTATCATTATAGCAAAATACATGCAAAAAAGGAGCAATTGTCTTGAAACCTATTTTACTTCAGTCTCTTTTTTCTACTCTGAAGGAACACATAAAAAGCAGCTATTGAGAAAGAAAGGGAACACATTTGACATTTTCAAGTGTGTGACTGAAAAAAGCTGAGAACCAAGAAGAAGGCTTTAATGTGAGCTTTCACTTTAAAACTTCATGGTAAATTCAAACACTTCATGTATTTTATATCCATCTAAAGTTTCAGGGATATACTTGATTTTTCCTGAACCTTTTTATAATTTTTCTTTTGGTAATAAACAGTTCCAATGGCCATGGCAGAATCTGTGGTGTGTGCCCTTGAATTTTGATTTAAATCAATTTAGAGCATGGCATTGGCCTGTGTGGTTACACCAGAGGGTTCTCAACATGCTGCTCCAAAGCAACATGTAGCTCTTTGGTCCGTCTGCAGTCCTACTTCATGAGCAACAATAGTATGAAAGTGAGCAATATTTTTAATTATAAAGGCAATAGAAAAGGTGGGTTTAGTAGTTTTTTGTTGTATGTTTCTAAGCAACATCTGCAAGGAAATTCTACTTCAGAATTACACCAATAACAGCGCTTTTTTAAGTCCATTTGTGGCATTTATCTTCCAACTATGTACTTTATTTTTGAAGTGGGGTAAATATGTTTTCTTTATTTTGCATAAATATAGAAATAACTTTTAAAATGGCCATTGTCTTACAAAAGAATCATCAAAGTTGCTTTTAATAGCTACACCCTTTGTTTTTTGTGCTAAAATCTAAAATAGAACTAAAAGGTATTTTTGTTGTTGTTGACTGTTTGATCTTTATAAAAACATACATTGCATATATTAGGATAAGAAGTTTATTTCATAATGGCAAGGGCAAAAATGCCTCTTGGGATTGAAAAGGTTGGTGATTGCTAAATTACAGGTCAAAACAATAAAACTGACAGAGGGCGCATTTTTTCCGACCATGACTGTAAAAGGAGAGATTCATAGCAAACTATATCTATTAAACATTTTTTCACTTGGCAATAAAAGCTTATGAGTTGACAAGAGAGTCTAAAACAGGGTTCTGAGCTGCAACAATGCTCCTAAATCTTTCCAGTGGGCCATTATTCTCATTTAACTCAAAGGCCAGAAACCTGTTACAATTTCCAAACTCTTCCCACTCTATGCATAAGTAAGACTTACCACATTGTGGGTCTGTGTTTGTCCAACAAGGATCAGTATGTTCGAGCAGACAATAGATAGGCAGAAGTTCAGCAGGATAATGGACCGTTCAGATCGAATGTATCTAAAACAAACAAAAAAAATACAAATGACAACATCAACTATAGCTGTGCACATTTATGTTTTACTCATGGAACATATTTATTACATCAAATATGCTACAAGCACACAAATGAACCATCATATGGCTGGAGCATATGTCTTTGGAGCATTACATTTACCTCCATAAGACGGCATAGATGACTGCCAGTGTGATCAAGGCGAGGCAAGACAAACCACAGCCAACTATCAGTGTCACAGATGGGACCCCTGAGTACTCCATAGTCTGTGGAGAAGACACAGACAAACAGAGACAAACCAGTTTGTGGGAGGCTGTATGCGTGGTTCATGCAGGACAGTACATCTTTATTATTGTCAAAAGTAGAGAAGCAATAAAAGCAACCATTGCTAATCTCAAAACCAATCCACAGTGGGCCCCTTAATTAACTAGGAGGCTGGAGGAGTCTACAGGCTTTGGATAGATACCCAAAAAAACTTTCCATCCTATGGTACCGTGTGATTAATTTATGTATATATATATATATATATATATATATATATATATATATATATATATATATATATATATAAATAAATAAATAGTTGGGTAAGTATGTTGGCTATTTATCTGTGAATGGTTCAGGCCTGCAGAAAAATTTTGTAACATATGTTTTGTTGCAGTACCACAGAAGCAGAGCTGAGATTATGTGCTTTACGTTTTCACCTCTACTTACTTTATCCTCAAATTACAAGCTGCTACCATTCATGGTGATGGGAAAATCTTAGGAGCACATCATTTTTTTTTTTAAATCTCTAAATGAATTTGACAGATGGCAATAGGAAAATGCCACACACACCTTAGCATGCACGCACCCTCTCTCACATACATGTTTCTGCAGTAAACTATGGAAATCTGAGGAGATACTAGAAAATATCCCTACACACCCTCCATGCACTGCTAAATTACTATTTAAGGGGATTAGCATGCCAAAGATTCAATTTTCGCTTCTCACCATCGCGCTCTCTCTCTCCCTCCCTCTCTCTTTCTCTCTCCAACACATACACGCACATAGGCACGCACCAACACGCAGGTTTCACCTTTACATTAGCCCATCAAACCCACACTGAATAACAAATCAATATGCTACTTACTATTCCTCTCGGTTGCTGAGCCAAAATGGCGAAGGTAGATACACGATCACACGAGCATTTTGTATGGGATGCATCTGTGAGCACCGTTTTGCATCCTTTCGCGGACCAGGCTCCCCAAGAATCGTTCCTGCGAGGAGGAGGCAAAAGCTGTTAGAGATTTCTTCTTTCTTTTCTTTTTTTCCCCCAGCGATGATGGCACGACTACTTCACAGGACACATTGGTATCTAGCTTCAGCTTTTTCGAGAGACAAGATTAAATAATACACAGCAGATCCGCAGAGATAGAGAGGATAGGGGGGGAAAGGAAAGAAAAAGAGAGGCGAGCAGACAAGACACGGCTCGTTGTGCGGCTCCGAGCAGCGTTTCAGCTGGAGCGGATAGAGAGAGGCAGAGATACGGGGGAGGAGGAGGGAGGAAGCGCGGAGCTGTCCAAGCAGACCGGTGCTGATTGATTCGCTATACGCGCATAAATACCAACCGGCCTCCTGGTATCAAAAGACCATCAACCCCGCATAACACTCAATCTGAAAACATTTATAATTACCTTGGATTTCCCTTTCTGTTGATCGTTTCTTTAATCCAAACGTCTGTTTTACATTTCCACCCTCCGTTTTTCTACTATGTTTCTTTTTTCTTCCCACTACTGTTTTAATTAGTAGCTTTTGAACGATTCCTTAGGGGGGGGTTTCACCCTGGAAACGGTGGGCAGCATTAGATTGATACTCTGTTCCTCACCGCCGGAAAGGGGATCGGGGGGAGGTTGGTGCAATGAAACAATAAACTCTCACAAGGTCTGATAAATCTGCTTTAATTTACACAATTTACGAGGAGGAAGGAATCATTTAGGAATGCTCATTAAAAACATTGCACATGAAAGTTGTCAAAATCCAGACAAATAAGCCACAGCAGAAGTCAGACCACCCCGCGCACACGGCGCAAGTGGTTGCAGCCAGTCTCCACTTTACAGAGCTAGAAAGAGAAATGAACATAGAGACTCGATTTGGCTGGTTTTGTGCCCTCAAGTACAAAAACAGATGACTAAGATAAGCAGTTTATTGACACAAAGGCTGTAAGAAACTGGGCGCTAACAGGTATCTTTACTGCAGCCTGATCACAATTGGAAACACCTGTTGTCAGGGGATCCTCCAAAAAGTTTTGCAAGGGGTGATCAAATAGGAGCCACTTAAAATGTTGGGTAGGAAAACCCCAGATGATATCAAATTTCAACAAAAGCAAAATTTTAAGGGTGCATTTCAGTTAATATGAAAAGTCAATAAACATTCCTTAAAGTAATTAAGTTTAATTAGGGAAACAATATTATTACGTAGATTTTGCGGTATATATTGTAAGGGTTTATTTCTTGGCTAAGGCTACTGAAATCTCAGACTGCATTTAGTCAGAAACATTTAAATTACACAAGACATTCATCTTAAATAATCATCCCATAAAGGGTAAGCCACAAAAAGTCCTGATGCAGCTCAATAAATCAGGTAGACAAATACAATAAATAAATAAATAAATAAAAAAGCAATTGAGTAGGTCGTCTGGATGGGTTCCTCTTTGTTGAAACATTTGTCTCTTTTACAAGAAACTTTATTAGTTTGAAGACCTATCAGGACAATGGGTAACCCCAAAGATCCGGTCCCCCGGCACAAACAGAGCAATGTTGTGTATACTGTGCCAGCAGAACTGTGATCAGTTATACGTCGGTGAAACAAATAAGCCATTGGCCAAAAGGATGGCCCACAGAAGAACAACATCATCATACTAAGATTCAGCGGTATATATTCATCTGCAGGGCAGGGGTCACTCTTTTAGGCATGAAGATGTTTGTATCCCTGATAAGGAGGAAAGTTGGTTTGAAGGGCGAGTAAAATAGGCCATTTTTGTGAAGAGAAATAACCAGTCGTTAAAAGGGGGTGGAGGCATCCGCGTCCAATGGTCCCCCCCCTGTTATTGTAAACATGACTCAGCCCCTGAGAACAATAAGCGGCTATCAGAGCCCCAACGATCAGTTGGGGCTCTGATGGTCCTCTTTTGCATGTGAACAACTAGTTTTGATTGTCACACTTAGACTTGTTGATCCACACTGCAAAGGTACTGCTTGTAAGGCTGAGTTTACCTAGAACTCTTCAGACTGACAAAGTCTCTCCTGCAAGAACCCGCTCAGAGGACCTACTCTCAGTTTCTTCTTTTTCTAAGCCACAACATGTTATTGCTAGAGAAGTTAGAAATACACCGAATGCTGCATCCTAGTAAATTAATTAAAAGTTGGGTGGAAGGACAAAAACTGTGGGCCTTATCCTGCTGCAAGAGTCACTTGTTCAAGAGTTACCACACACAGAGGTGTTCATGTCATGGGCTACAACTGGAGCATTCTCTGTGGTCTCCTGAAACAGAGCACGTCAGAAGCAGTTTACCTGGGCTGAGGATTAAAGTGAATTGCTAAATCTACCTTCAGATAATAGCAGATAAGGAGCCATGTCACCTCCTGGTGTTGGCCCACTCTGTTTAACAATACAAAAGTCAGCGCAACCTTCTACCATGAAACTTTAGAGTACTTCATGATTCTTTCTGCTTTCTAACTTTATGGTGATGATGATTTCATTTGTCAACAGGGCTTGGCTTCTTCCAAAACTATAAAAAGTACTCATATATGTTTTAATGACAATGATATCACTGTGATTGATTGGCGAGGAGACTCACCTGAATTAAACAGCACTTTTATAGAGTAGCTGAGAATTTATAGAATATTGTCAAGAGGAGGTTGAGAGACACCAGACCCAACAATGTAGCTGTGCTAAAGACTATTAAAGAAATCTAAGCTTCTTTAATGCCTCAACAGAGGCACAGGCTAATCATCTCCATGTCCTTGTCCAATTTTTGGCCTAAATATGTGACAGATCCTGATATCATTTAATGGCAGCACCAGGAGTAAGTGGGAGACATTCAAAACAGGGTTGAATGAAGGACGGAAGCAGAAAGCATACCAATATAAAGAAGTTAATAATTAAACAATGTAGCAACTATAGATACTCTACCCTTTGCAAAAAGGGTATGCAAAAAATGTTATGCATACAAAACTGCCTTTGCCAAAGTGGGCGGAAGATGGAGGCCAGCAACTTAATAGGGATGGCCATTACCTCATTACCCTTCAGCAAGATAATCCCCCCCCCCTTCCAACACACACACCGGGTGGCACCACTGACTGTTGACCTGTTAAACATCTGGCTGTCTTTCTCCACTCTTCTCTGCATCCAAACCTTTCCGTGGCAAGAAGGCAAAACAAGATGCGAACACCTGATTTACGACGACAGAGAACATACTGCATGTTGATTTGTGAGTGCAGTGCAGTGCAAGGCAATCCTGCTTTGTCATTTGATCAATATGGCAGCAATATTTATTATTCCTTGAAGGAACCTTGGAGCCAGTTGCAAATTTCAAACCATTGCTCGGGGTTTGAAACCATAAATGTCCCCATATGACATTCGCCCCCACCCTCCCTGTTTTATTACCACTACGCTTTACTAAACTGTGTAACCAACTGATAACATATTTTAACCCAGACTGGATACAAATAGCAAGTGAATTCCTCTTACTTTATATATTTGTGTCTGACAGAGTCATAAAATGTTTTTAGGAGGACATTTGTTTAATTAGACATTAGACAGAATGACTATAAGCAGTGAGTAAATTAAATACACTAAATTCAGTAAACGTCTTGTTTAAAATACACTTTATCATCCGTGCATAATAAGGTTGATTTATGAGGCCCATCTCTCCCAACAAATGGAAGGAATAATTTCACAAAGGAGAAATACAGAGCTATAATCCATGAAATAAAAGTTATCAGAATTTCAAAGATGGGAGATTTGGGTGATAAATAAACTGTTTTAATTTCTTTTCTCCATGGCTTCTCACCGAGACTGTCACAGACATATAGTAATATCTCCGACTAGGAACAACAGATCAAAACTCGAATCAGAAAAGTGTTTCTGCCTGCTGAAGAAAGGAGGGATCTGTGGGTGTAGTAAAGTTATCACGAGAAATAGAAGGAAAAACACGTGACAGCAAGCATAAGGGCCTATGTGAACACCCTTCAAACATCAACACTTCAGTGATGGTTGGTGGTGACAAGTTAAACTTAAAGAAGTTTTTCACAATTTTAATACTTTGGGGAAGGTTTTTTGTGAATAATGCAGCATGAAAACCTTTTTTTTATTTGGTTAAAAATGATATTCATGCAGAGAAAAAAAGATGCACGTTTGGACAAAGATGCTTTTTATTTTTTAATAAAGTGCTTGATCACTACTTTCGACTGCAGGCTTGAAATCCTAACTTTCATATGCAAACTCTGTCTGCAGCAATATATGACAGTGTGACACATTTGAAAGCTCATTTGAAAGCTCTTTGTCTTCGACTTTTGGATGTAAACTTATCTCCCCCGGTGAAGTCTTTCCCTAACTTTTGACTTGCTAAATAATAGCTTCCCCTTTGTGCATTGCACAGGAGAAGCTGACAGGAGAACAGTTGCTGACTGGGGACTTTTCTGCGGGCCACTTTTGATGTGTTGTATGACCTTATGAGGGCTCGGTGGCCTCCAGAATATAAAATGCCCCCAAGAGGACGTGTCAGTGTTGATGTTAACCAAAGTGAAACTGATGACATGAGATTCATGTTATACCCTTCGCTGACTGCATTTCTGTGTATGTACTGAGTGATACATCCACAGCTGTGTCAAAACCTACTTGACTTAGAATCTGTAAAGAAATTCAATCATTCTTAATTATTTTCCATGTTCTTAGAAGATAAAATAGAGGCAAAGCAAAATTTTGACCCACTAAAACCCACAGCCGTCCAGTATTTTATTAGGAAGGTTATGATAGAATACAATTGTGTGTGAAGAGTACAGGAGGTAAAAGGATACATTGTTGAGCACATTTGTTTTTCTCCCACCTATATGTTGTTGAACCACTTTACTATGCAAATACAGCTGCACGTCTTTTGGAGTTTCTCATGTCATATTGAGACTGGGTTTTTGTCTCATTCCTCTTCCAAAATAGCTTAAGTTTGGTCAGATTATGAAATGGATCTAAAAATGTCAGACCAGTCATATCAACTAGTCTGACTCTCTCATTGAATCCTGGAGTTCTCACTGCCCAACTACCCGCCTGATCTATGCCGTTCCATTCAGTTCTCCCTGATCCTCCCAAGGCCATTTCTCTTCCTGAGTCTCATGACCTTGAGGGGCTCTTTAGTAAAGAACTTGCTCTCGCTCTTCACCTCTATTGTCCGTAGGACTGCAGTGTTGACCTCCTCCTGTTACTCCTCTTCTGTCAGGGCATTTTTACAACTTTTCACACCTGGGACACAAAGCCATAGATAAATGGATCTCTAAATGTCTCAATGTAGGTATAACTTGACCATGTTCATCTCCTGTTAGGACAGGGTTCTTTTTTTGTCAAGAACAAGATAAAACTCTTAGACCATGCATTGATTATTGAAGTCTCAAACAATTACTGTTAGAGACAAATACTCACTTCCCCTTAATTCCTCAACATTTGAGCTGGCTCAGAAAGCCACTATTTCCTCAACAAAATAAATCTCGGTAACCGGACCATCTGGTCCTTCTCTGCGAAGGTGACTGATGGCAGACAGTATTCAAAGCCCACCAAAATCACTATGAGTACTTGGTCTTGCTTTCCAGCCTTAGGAATACGTCTGTTCTTTTTCAAGCCTTCATGAATGATGTCCTACATGATTTCCTCAACGTTTTTGTTTGTCGTTTGTCTGGGCGACATCTTGATCTTTTTAAAAAACTTACAAGAATACAAACTTAACATCAGTCAGATTATAAAACAACTCCTGTTTATCAAGGCCCACAGTTGTGAATTTCATAAAAAATCTAGTATCTTCCTAGAATACATATTTGAGGGTGGACAGTTGAAGACCGACTCAGAAAAAATTCAAAGCAGTACAGGACTGGCCCACACCCAACACCAGCTATCGTTTAGATGAATCACAAGAACCTCATTTACTTGCACTCAGCAAAATGCCTTAACCCCCGACAGTCATGTTTGTCCCTATTCTTCTCCCGTTTTAACTTTACCATTCCCTAACTTTCTGGTTCCCATAATATCTGACATGTTATCCTCTCCAGACAGTTTTCCTTCAACGAAAGCACCGATGATCCAGTATCCACCATTCCTCTGTTGTGCACCCTTGGTTCCCTCCCTTGGGAACTGGAGAAACATATCCAAGAAGCCCTCCAGAATTAAATGGAGGGAGAGGGTTGGTCTTCCAAGCCATCTCTTGGCACCTTTCTAAAGTCATCCATTGGGCCCACACTTCACATTTCTCCTGCCACCCTGGAATAACCATCTGTGCTAAGAATAAGAGCTCTTGCCGTCCTCAAACTAGTCTTCTCAAACCTCTTTCAATCCCCAGCCAATAATGTTCCCACATTGCCCTACATTTTGTCACCAGTCTCCCCATGTCCAGAACTAAATATTTCACTCTCAGCATCATCGATTGGTTCTCCAATGCTTATCACTTCCTTGCTCTTCCATGTGCTGCTACATCTACCACAGCCTTTTCAGTTGTGCATCATCCCCTTGTGTGGACCCACATTTTTTCTTAATCATTTATAAAAATTGACAGTGTTCATCTTCATGTAGACAAGGCCTAAGACTTGAGTCTCAGACCAGGAGTCCAAGTCTGAAGTCTTTCATTTTTGCGACTTATGTGCAACTCGAGTCAGACTCTCAAACCCAAGTCACCGTCTATTGTACACATTCAGCAATGCATTTTCAAACTTTACATCAAAACTTAAATGAATGGAAATGTTTTAAGAAGCAAAGTTTTTTTGCTTTTTTACATCAGGATGGAACTGAAATATAATGCTGATAGAGCTTTGTGTTGATTTGGTGTTTAAACCTTTAAACGCAGAAACGCTTGACTCAATATTCATAACCTTTTACATAAACTATACACACAAGAGTTCCTGCAGCCATTTTATTTTTTTAAATGTCAATGGAATCCACTTACAATGTGTGTTAAACACTAAATCTAATGGCTATAGAGCTAACGAGGTGGTGCAGAAGCACGGTCTAAACGAACGCACTAAGCAGCAGTTCTTTACTTGCTGCTCTTCCGAAAGCACATGAGCACTACTCCCCCCACGCTGTATATTTCCAGGCATGTAAAACATCTTTGAATTCTTTGCATGCCCACATTTTATTTTCCAGACACTAAGGTGGGGGGCTTGGAGAGGGCCTTGAGCTCTGCACTTCAGGCAGTTTTTATAAATTCCTGTAAGACTGACAGATGATGACAGGCAGAGGGTGGGGAGCCAGTGCTGGAAAATTATTCCATCCATCTTGAATATCTTGATGATGGGCAATTTATACCAGCCTGTGGGCCACACTGAGTCTTTTTAACTGGACGAGGAGAATGAAAAATGAGTGTGAATTTCCATGTAGCAGGAAAGATTTTATTAATTCAAAGTGAGGAAAAACTCTGACAACGTGGTAGACATACGGTGTAAGAGCATGTCTATATGCAGTTTGAATATTTTGATGAAATTATATTGGCTCATTTCAGTTACTGAAGCCCACAGCTAAATTTTTGTCATGTCTGAATGCCCTTTTTTAATTACACTAAAGTAAAAAAATAGGAATAAGTGACTGAAATGTCACCAAAACATGTTAATGCTGCACTCAAACTACTGCATGAGAATATAAAGATAGGGTACATTCACGTCGCCAAACTCTCAAGGACACAAACACAACAATAACATGTAATAAACATCAATGCAAAATTTGTTCCCCAGAGTCCATCATTAGTCACTGTAAGATTAAAGCCAGCTGCGGTCAACATCTCCCACATTGTTTTCTTAAGCATACATTGTTTTGTTATACACAAAAAAATCATAACTGTACATTGTAATCAAACTTAGAGTGACTTAATTAACAAAATCAAATTGTTTTCATCTTAATATTGGCTTTGCACTTTGTCAACAATCAAAAATGTACAAAAACAAGCTGATTCTGATCAAGTGCAGGTACGTGAAGCAAAGTGTTCCTTTTTAGGCGAAACACTGTCAAAAAAGTTTGGAAATGTTAAGCCTGACACAGAAATCGAACACAGTTAAAGAATCCTTTTAAAATTCAAACAGGAAGAAAAGCAGCTTAAATTAAAAATCTGGAATGAACACATAAGATTTAGCAATTATTTTGCATACTGGCGTTATTCTAGTGTTTATTTAACAAGCCCTAATGTCGTCTTAGTTTCTAAGGATTCTTGATTCTAGACTGACAAAGTTTGCAGGGAGTGCAAATGGCACTAGTATCTTTAAGTTCAGTTTAACTAACACCTTTAATCAGGGTCAGAAATAGGAGTAAGTTAGTGACCGATAACAAGGTATGCCATGGTTTTAAAAAGTTGCAGCTTCAAAGCTGCTTTCCGTCATACAATTTATTCAATTTAAAGTCATTTTAATGTGGTAAGACAAAGGTATCTCTCCTGCAGCTTTGCTGCTCGCTGCTAGTCATCTTGCTGACTGAATTTCACTTTTTAAAAAGCCAAATTACACTGTTTCAAAATATATACTGTTGCAAAAAAAATTGACATAGATGCACCGTATGTTACAGTTTGTCAGCTAAGAGCAGTGTGTCTGCAAAACAGCAGACTGAAGACCGAATGCATGCACAGCCTGAATTAAGTAATACTTTGGTATACTGTATATGTTTTGTACTTTAGAAAGAGTGAAAGAGTAACAATATAAAATCTTTGAAATAAGATATTTAAACTACCGCTACAGCATGTGTTCACTCTATTTGTTGCTTAAGTGTATGTACAGAAATCCAAATAACATTGTTTGGGTACGTAACATGTCTAAATATTTTATATGCAATCAAAGATGTTTCTGACAGGATATTTTAAACTTGTTTCAACTGGATACTCTTTTGAGAAAAATACAGTTGAGTTTTAGTCAGAATAAGTTATCTCTTGTCGCTTTACTTTAATCTAAGTGGACAGAATCATTTAAGTTGATCCAATTTACTCTTGATTTAGTTGACCAAAATATAAAGCCAAAAGGAATGTGTTTTTAGATCCTCATATCTTTTAAATACTAATAAAAATAATAGTTGTTGTTGACAACAATATATTCAGTAGTGGTGAGAGGTCATGCTCAATGGTATTTGTCAACTCTTACTGCCTTTTCACACTTGGGGCGACTGTGGCGCAAGACTTAGGGAGGTTGTCCTGTAACTGGCGGGTAGCCAGTTTGATCCCCGTTCCAACTGTCTCAGTCGTTGTGTCCTTGGGCAAGACACTTCACCCACCTTGCCTGCTGGCAGTGGTCATAATATCTGGTGACGGCAATGTATGGCAACATCGCTTCTGTCAGTCTGCCCCAGGGCAGTTGTGGGTACTAACCTAGCTCACCACCATAAGGGGGTTGTGAATAGGTGAATGACTGACGGTAGCGTAAAGCGCTTTGCGGTTGTCAGACTTGATGTGCTATACAAGTACAAGCCATTTACCATTTCACATGACTAAATGATTTTATTTCACTGGGTAATATAAAACATTTCCATTTGGATTTTAACTTTTGACAAATGTGCCAATCATTTCTGTCATGTTTTAGTCTTTAGTTTTGGTCTGGAATAACTAATTCATATTTGTTCAGTTGTAGCTCCAGTAGGAATACAAAAGCGGCTGGATTATGTTTCTTTTTTTTTTTTTTACTCTTTGTCTTTTGCGTTATTTTTACTTCTTGCTGTTATTTCATGATGATCTCATACCGTAGCATGCTTAATTAGAAAACAGTTAGTGTTTGGGCTAAAATGCTTTATTTTAAATGTATTAATTTAGGTGTCTTGCTTTTTTGTATTTTTTCCATTTCTTGTATTTATTTTGTTATTAAAACAAAAAGCTTCCTATTTTTTGGTTTCAGTTTCAGGTGTTATTTGGCTCATCTTGGTTTTCTGTTTCATTCACTCATTTCATAGGTTCATGGTCCATTTTGTTTCGTGCTCTCTCCGTTCACCTCGCTTCAGCTAATTATCAGCACCTGCCTGTTGTTAGTCATCAACTACCCAAGTGTGTAAATACCTTGGCATTTCCTTTGTTTCCAGCCAGACTGCCATGTTCCGCTTTCCTTGTTCCAGTTCTGGGTTTATGTCTTGAGTCTTTGATTTTGGCTTCACATAAATGTTTGAAAAAAAGTATTGCAGATGGACTAAAAGTGTAAAAGGAATAAAGTTGCTGAAACTGATTTCCCAAGGCTAACCTGCACATACTTATGTTTTAGAACCCATTAGACACTGCTGAATAATGTGAGAGAGGATCATGAAGATAAACATGTCAGACAGTGAGGTGGCTTTTTCTGCACCATTCAAAGGATGTTAAGCTTGTCCATCTACAGAAGAAAGCCACACAAACCGGCTTCCTTGTTATTTTTCAGTTTTCCTCCTCTTACTCAGCTCACCCTCTACTCCTTAGCAATCAGTCACACCTGTTAGGCACTAATTAGTCAGAATTCACTCCACCTGCCAGCCTCACTAGATAAGCCTCCCTCAGTCTTCTCTTCCCTGCCGGCTCGTCTTCAGTCTCTACCAACACCGCGCCTGTCTAGTCCTGTTCTCATCAGTTTCCACTCACTCCACGTCTGTCAGCCTGGTTTGTTCCCTGTTTTGTTGCTGGATTTCCTGCCTCCTCTGTGCCTCAAGTAGTGATGGCGAGATGAAGCCTCATGAGGCATTGAACCACTTGAGCCAACTGGTTCGAGAAAGGGTTAATTTCTTGGAGCTTCATGTGCACAGGAAACCACCTACTGGCGAGGTGTATAATCACAGCCAGCTGTATCTTAACACATGTGATGCATTGATTTTTTGTCTATTATGGCTCTTGGGAATGACTTCACAAAAGGTGTGGGACGAAATCATTTGTCTACATAAATTATGTATACACATATGTGTATAATAAAATATTGTTTGAATGTATTCTCTGTGTGTAATTATTCCCAAAATAGTAGTGTCATGTGATATGGCATGGTGTGTAATAATCAGACCTCTCAACTTTGATCAAAAGTTAAGAGTGAGATTATGCTAATTTTGGGGGCGGGGGGGGGGGGGGGATTATGGTCAACAATTTCCCCTCAGCAGCAACACTGAAGCACACAGAGGTTCACGCTGCGTCTTTACGCACGATCCTGCTGCTGATGTCTCCCTCTTTTCAGCTCAATGCACTTCTAGATTGTTACAGTTTATAACATTCTCATCACCTTTCACAGCGACAGGTTTCTCATTCAGTCGCCGCACTGACCAGAAAAATCTCTATTGCTCTTGTCAGTGCACTCTGGGCGGTGCGGTGGGCGGATTTTACCCCCGTTGGTGCGCTGCATGCGACGGATAAACAGTGGGGAAAATGCATAACTAAATACTGTAAAGGGCTTCTATAAAGGGAACAGGGGTACTGACAAATCTGAGATGAAGCCCCTGATGTTACAAGTTCTTTAAAATGACCCTTAAAAGTGCGCACCTGAATTAAAGCGCGAGGCAGCAGCCCACCAAAGCGCCACTGATTCTATGTTGTTAAAAACAAAAGAGCATGAAACACAGCTACTAACTCTCCTATTGAGTTTAACTGGCACACGTTGCTACCGATGTGAGGACATTAAACGTAGTGATTCACGTTTTGAATGGTGAATGGTGATAAAAGCACCTGCTCCGAGGGAAAGGAGGGGGGGAGAGGAGCAAGCGCTGAGGCACAGAAATACGGTGCATGTAGTTAAAAAATGCAGAATTAATAAAAACGAAACTTATAAACTGACTAAGTGGCGTTTTAAACCGCATCTGGTTAGCAGAACTGTTTTATGATCCAGCGTGCAGCCATAACTGGTTCTGAATGAACCGGTCATCTAGCAAAATCTGAGCCACTTCCCGAAGCAGTCACGTGGTACAGCCAGGCAGCGAGGCTTTGGACGTCATCGTTTTCGGCTCCTCCCCTAAATGAAGCAAGCTTCGATACGCGCTTTACGGAAACGCCCCCTCCATTACTCGACACACGCCTCGAAGCCTCGGCACATCACGTAACATCACTAGCCTCAAGCAAAGTATCTGCTAGCTGCTGGATTTCTTGCCACTTCTGTGATTCAAGTAAGGCCTCTGCTAGCTGCTGGGTTTCCTAGCTCCTCTGTGCCTCAAGTAAGGCCTCTGCTAGCTGCTGGGTTTCCTTCTTCCTCTGTGCCTCAAGTAAGGCCTCTGCTAGCTGCTGGGTTTCCTACCTCCTCTGTGCCTCAAATAAAGCCTCTGCTAGTTGCTGGATTTACTACAGCCCCTGGATCTCAAGAACTGTCCCTGCTGCCCAGCTGGATTTACTACATCCCCTGTGCTCCAGGTTTGCTCTCTGCTCTGTCACTGGATTGCCTGCTACCCTGTGCTCCAGTAGTCCTACACCCCAAGAACTGTCTCGCTCTGCACCTCTGGTCTGACAGCCGCCCAACATCTCCAAGAACTCTCTGCAGTTTTCTTCCAGTCAGCCTGCTTCTGCACCCATCATCTCCAGTCCGGTTACTAACTCTGGTCATCATCATCCAACTCTTTACTTTCAATAAACTGCAATAGAACAAACTCTGTGTGTGCGTGCTCTGTCCGGGTTCACGTAGACAAATCTTGACAGCTTAATTCTCTAAACTTGGCATTCAAAAAGAAGACCCGTCCTTGTTGTTACATGTTTGATAACAAAAATTAAAATGAATCAATTAATCTCCACAGTAGTGTTATTTAATGGGACGGTTTTTGCTTCTAGTAACCAGTTTAAGCAGACACTGGAGTCACCAAGAGAAGATGTTATATTTTTTCAAAGTAAAAATAAAATGTTAAAAACAGCTCATTAATTTCTTCTAAAGTGATCTACATTGTGTTTAAATCCGATTTTCATTTCCTTGGAGGTGGGATACTATTGATACCCTTAAAATAGCTTGAGAGCTAAAAGCTTTGACATTTAAAAATTAAATAAAAGGTTGTGTATTTCGAGTGTTTACTGCTCCTGCTGTGGAGTTGCAACTTCAGTATATTAAAAGAATTAGAGAATGATCCAATGATCCATGTGCTTTCTTTGTCATCATCTCAGTTTATTTTGGATCTGTAGTTATATATGTGGATATATATATGTGTGTGTGTGTGTGTGTGTGTATATAGAGTCTTATATATGTGTATATTTATATTATTTTTGTGTGGAATGGTGTGTGTTTATATATATATATATATATATATATATATATATATATATGTTTGTATATCTGAATATCTGGAGCGTGTAACAAAAATAATTTCCCTCTGGGATTATTAAAGTGTGTCTGATTCTGAAAACACAGTATTGACTCTTGTGAATCTAATCAAAATATTTAATTGTGTTGCACCTTTTTAAAAAATATATGACGATAATTTCAGTTAGATTGTGATCAGTAGTCAATAATATAGAAAACATATTGCTAATTTCTTTAGCAAGTATGAAAATTGAGATTTTGTGATAAATATAAATTAATATTTATAAAATGTAACCGATTATAATTCATCACTCACTTTTACACTACAGCTCTCAACTAATTTTGATTTTGTAACTTTTTTTATCCTTTTTACATTTAGACACCCGTTAAGTACTAAAATAAGTGTTTTGTTTGTTTGTTGGTTTAAAATCAGTCTGGTAACTTTTTGGTTTTTAAGATCTTCCAGTCTTAAATGAAAACTGAGCGCTGTAAGGCTGATCCACCATTTGTGTTTTGTTTTTTTGATTTTTAGTTTTTTTTAGTCTGCCAATAGTTTCAAAGAGCACGCTAACTCGGTTTAAACCAACGTGTTCGACAGATGGTGCATTGCCCCATCATTGAGTCTTGAGAGCATTTGCTATTGGGTAATGGGGAGTGCCAAATGTTTGAAATGAAGATGATTACAGTCCCGTGGAGTCATTCAGCAGCACTCTGATTAAAATGACTTATTGTAGATCAGAGAAAAAAAATGCTGATCTGAAAGCATATGGTTTGTGAAAATCATAAAGGAAATGGAGGAGAGTTGTCCTAGTTGTACCTTTGCAGTTCAAAAATAGACCAGTTGCCCTCAAATACTGCAAGACAGGACAGAGCATGCTAAAATCAGATGCTGTTTTAAGGTATAGTTTACATGATCAGCTATTAACCAACCAGTTTTTTCTCTGGTTGCTCTTACAATTTTGCAGAAACAGTGTAAAATTTAAATCTGTTTGTTCTAATAAATCCTATTGATTAAAAAAGGTTTAATTCTAAACACAAATTTAATTTATCCAGTATATTACTTATTTCTGAGGACAGCAAATCCCATGAACCCGTTACATAGTGATGCTTTAAAATAATCTTATGTATTAATCTAAATGTAAAACCAGCAATTGCCAAACTAGTGGCATATTTGTTCACAAGTATTATTTTCAAGTCTTTATTGACATAAATTAACATTTCCACATGCCATCTAGTCCACTATACCACTGCACTGCCATAGCTTATGAATTATCGACATTGTCCTTGGACCCAGCGCTTTGGGGTTGTTGGACTTGATAAAATGCTGTACAAGTACAGGCCATTTACCAGATTTAAATCCCATGCATTTAACACCATCTTTTTCAGAACATATAATTCAAAAGTACCAGAAAACAACTTTTTAGGCATTTTTTACCTGAAGTCAATCAATTTGAAAAATGTAGGAGCAGTGTGCCCTAGCTGTCCACCCAAGTATGGGTCCAAGAGCCTGGCTTGGGGACCCAGAGTGACAGACTGAGCTTCAAACTAACAACCTTGGCACCCTCTTCAAAACGCAAACCCCCCACAGCACTAGGCCACCACCCCCACATGTATTTGTGACGAAGCATGGTTTATTTCGTTCAGGAATGACACAAATTGATTTAATGCAAACTTAAGTTTGAGAGACATTTGTGTGGTCATTATTATAAAGGTATACCTAAGATGAACAGCTATTGTAAACCAATAAAATCATCAATCTGCTAACTTCTCTGATTAATAAATCAAAGCCACCCTTTTCACAGAAAATAAGTGCATCTCTATCAAAGCCTCAATCTGTAGATTGCTCTTTATGAACTGTCACTTAAAGGCAGCTTTAAATGAAAACTGACTAACTTGGCATCAGCGGTGAACCCATTCTACAGGCACCTGCATACTGTGCTAAATGTTACCATGAAAAAACGGCTATAATCACCTTTATACACTATTGTAACTCAAGGGAGACATTAATTATTTAATTAAATAATATCACTGACACCTTGTCTTACTACCCTGGTTACATGAGATAAAGATCATTCATGAGGATGGGGTCCAAGGGCAATACTTTCAATCAAGTCTTGATTCTTCAGGGTGCAAGTCTACTCAGGTTTAAGTCGCAGGAGTTAATCCCTGTTTTTAACAAGCATCTACCAGTGAAGCAACAGCTACCTGTAAATGCAAACATGTTTGCCTCGCATTCACCGTTTACAAACCATTTGCATGTTTTTTATATTGATCGGACTCTGTCTGCTGTGACCAGTTTTACTTTTTTCAGGTCATGAAACAGATCGATAGTATGACAGTTTATTTCAGGGGTGCCCAAGTCTAGTGCTCAAGAGCAACCATCCTACAACTTTTAGATGCATCCCATCTCAAACTAACCTGGCAAGCCAGATCGATAATGTGTAGCACTCTATGTTCTGCACATTGTCAATCTGGGTCCACTCCCATTTAATTCATTCAGGGAAAGGTGAGACATCCAGCAGAACTTTCTGAGCAACACCTAGTGCCCGCCTACCCAAAGGTTGGTTTTAGCCAATCAGGGTTTCAAATGAAAATGTAAACAGCAGGCTCCATATGAAACCACAACAAGCTTAGTGACACTCGTGACAATCATGGATTCTGACAAAACAGATGTGATAACACCAGCTACGTGTGCGTCTTCTTGCGTGCCATGTTGGTTCGGCTGTGGGCTCGGAAGCTCTTGCTTTCGGTACAGCTGGTATGTCCCTCCTTAAATGACAATACTCCAACGTGATTGGCCCGAGCCGTTTTGGTTTGGTCATAAATGGTTGAGGCAGGGGTGGGACAAGATGGATTCTCATGAGTTTGTGAACGAACAAATACCGCAACAATTCAGCTTGCAGGCAAGGTAAACCTCCAACAAACCTGAATCAAATAAATGGTTCATTATCATGCCTCTGATAATGAGTTAAATGACTGGATGCTGATGAGGGAATTCATCTATTTGATTTAGGTATGTTGGAGTAGGATTGCATCTTTAAGGATGCAGAGAAAAGTAACTCTTGAGGACTGGACCTGTGCACCCTGGGTCTATTTCCTTATTGTTTCCGGAATGTTATTTGGCTGAAGCGTTAAGAAAAAAACAAAACAAAAAACAAAACAAAAACATAATCATATACCCCAATAAAGCTCTAGATCTATATAAAGCTTTGCCGTGGTATTAAGTCTTCTTTTTACATATTAGTCATTCTTATAAGCAACCCTGACCATATGCCCTGCCTTCTGTTTGTAATTTCCTAAAGAACCTCTACCCTCAGTTTCCTAGCAACAGTTCAATTAACCTCTTTTGCTGTTGTCCTGTGGTGGAAAGCCTGAACTCTCGGCCTACAGAGGTCAAATAGCCAGCTTATTTCTTCTATCTTCAACCCCCAACAGAGATTTAGATTGTTCTGTCTATACTGTTGTTGCCCTGTATAGGGAAAAAAAAGCTTATTGTTTCTAGTTTTGGGTGAAAGTGTTCTCACAACTTTGTTTTTAACAGTTGATGGCATGTGGAGAACATTACCAGCAGAGAAACAAAATCGTTCAAGCAGAGAACAAAAGGACACAAAGCACCTTAAACATCACCACAATGCCAAGCACAGGCAAAATACCACAAAGTTTCAAAGTGCGCATAAAGCAAAAATAGAAATAAGCCATCTGAATGCATGAGCAAAGAAATGGGTAAATCACACTGTTTAAGGTTGTGTTGACACATTTCCAGTCAGGATTTACAGCACTTTGTAAGAGTACTGACACCCCTTAAACATTTCCACATTTTATGTTACAAGCACAAACTTTAATGTATTTCATTAACTTTTTATGTGATAGGCCATAACAATGTACTCCATAATTATTAAGTGGAAGGACTATGAATTATGAACTTTAACACAATACAAGTATTTCAAATACAAATATATAATTTGGAAAGAGTGGGGCACATTTGCATTCAGCCTCCCTGAGTAAATGCTTTATAGATCTACCTTTGTGCTGCAACTAAGGGTAGAAATGTTTCGGGGTATATGTTTACAAGCGTTACACACCAAGAGCCCCGTTTTTTTCTTAAATTAGCTGAAGCTCAATCAGACTGGATGGAGAACACCTATAAACATAAATAGATTCTCAGCCATTCCAACACATAATTTGCTTTGAACTGAGCCATTACATCATAGCTGTGGCAGTATGTTCAGCGTCGTCTGCATTTAACTCCACTCATCTTCCAAATCAACTCTGAACTGCTTCCCCCTTCATTCTGAAGGAAAGTGCACAACTCTACAGTAGTGAAGCTAACAGACCAACCAGAGCTGCTGCTCTCTGAAGCTCCTACATACTAACTATAGCCCTATTAGTCTCCTGTAAGCTTTTCAACAACTTTCTCCCTGACCTAACCTTGCCTGCAAGATGAATTCTCGTGATATTTGTGCGTTCACAAACGCATGAGAATCCATCTTGAACCGCTCCTGCTTCAATAGTTTGTTTCCGAACCAAAAACGGCAAGAAGCGCCTTGACTAGCTTTATCTCTTGTGGTTTCTCATGATGTCTGCTGCTTAAGTTTTAATCTGATACCATGATTGGCTAAAGTCAACCTTTGGTAGGTGGTCACTAGGTGTCGCTTCACGTAATGAGGTTGGAGAGTTCTGCTGAATGTCCCTCCTCTCCACAAACGGATGCAGAACGGAGAGTGCTACACTTTATCAATCTGGCTGGCCAAGTTATTCCTGCCCAGCCTCATGGCTTCATTGGTCTTCATGAGGCTGGTTGTTCAATAATGTTTCACAGAACCCTCTGGGGCCCTCGCAGAACACCTGTCTTTATACTGAAATCAAATTACACACGGGTGGACTCTGTTTAGTGACTAGGCAAGGTTTGAAGGCAGTTGGTTGCACTGAATTTCATTTTTGGGGTATCAGGCTCAAGTGGAAGAATACAAATGCAACCTGCATGTTTCAGCCTTTTTTTGTAAATTATTTCAAAAGAAGGTTTTCATTTTCCTGTCACTTACAATTATGCTCTACTTATTGTTGGTCTGTCAGATAAAATCTGAATACAACTCATGGAGGTTCATTGCCGCAACATGACAAACTTCATGGTGAAAATATTAAATGCTAAATACATTTGGATTGCACAGCAGGACGCTTTAGCAGTTCGATCAGTCCCACTCTGTTTATCAAGTGTGTATCTCTATCAGCACCTGCTCCTAAATTGTTCCCTTTCTATATCTCCAGTTGATTCTTCATTGTATAAGTATATGGCACCAGAAAACATCAAAACTGATTTCTCTACGGCTATGATTTTCCAGGGGTGAGCGTATGACTCAAGTATGACTCATGTTAAAGTCATGCAGGGTTGATGGCGGCAGAGGAACGCCTCTTTTCTCGTTTCATTCTGTAAATGAAACAAGAAAAGAGGCCAGAGATCCAGTGCCTGAACAAAAACCATGAACTGAATTCATGCTGCCTCCGTCCTGAATAGGCGGGAGTCTCAGCAAACATAAACATCAGTTGCTTAACTGTATATCTGTTTGATTTATTGCTGCTCTTTAGGAAGGCTGTGAATCATATTGTGGGATTTCTAAGATTTGCTCACTCATATGGAATAGATTATCACATGCCCACTTACATTACGGTGCTGTCCCAGAGCGCACAAAACGGCTTCATTGTTCCCTGGAATACAAGAAAAGTGTAACAAATCTCAATAAATCACGGAGATAACTAATCATCTTTATCATCACAGCACCATCATTAACAAATAATTGTTTATTTGTCCAGTGTTGATCTTCTGAAAACGTATTACATGGTTCACAGAAACCATGAATTAGAGCATGGACAGCACTATCACAGCACCGCACAGTCAGACACATTTGATGATGTTGTCAGCTTTACACTCGCTTCATCTCCAAGATGTGTAAGAAGGTCTGGATCATAAAAAGGGATTGTCCTTGTAATTAACTGAACGCAACTTCTGACACCCTGTGCTTGCAAATTAATTATCCAGCCATTTACCCATCGCTGCGTCTCTCGTAAAAGACGCCGATGGACACTGTGTTCTTTGTAGAAGATTCTACGCAAAAATATCAAAGGCTATTTACGTAACACAAGGTCGATGGCATGAAATTGTGTAAATGTAATGAGAAAAGAGACCAGAGATCCAAACGATCCAAATGATTTATCATTTGGCTTGAAGCTGAAGTGCGGGTGAAAATTCAATGCGGGTGCAAGCATTGTAATGGTTCCAAAAAAACAAGAATTGGTCACACAAGTTTGGTTTTATTTCTGATTTTCTCTTATCTAAACATGGTCAAAATTTTACAGACAAACTCAAATATTTACAAACACTGACACATTATTCCTGCTATTTCTAGATATTTGACTACTTTTCTTATCACCAATGGCAAATGGTTTCCAGAATGAGAAGAGATAAGATGAGCCAAACATAGGAAGACTATACTAACTGTTGGAAGTGGGGCATCTGTATTATACAAATTGAGAGCAGTGATGAAGATGGGGGGAATTTTTCAACTTCACTTCTGATCAACAGCCTGATGGTTGAATTTGGTTGTTCTAACATGACAATGATCCAAAATACATGTCTGAACTGGTTTAGGAAAGGATACAAATTGCCGAACATTAATTGTCCACAGAGGCCATGACTTTAACTCTACAGAAATCTGTCAAATATGCTTAGAAACCACGTCTATGCAAAGAAATCCAATAATTTATTTCCAGCTAGATTTTTTTTTATTAATCAGTCTGAGTTAATTACAGATTTTTACTCTTACGCTTTGAAATTAATTTGAGGTGTTGCCTAATCATTCCAAACTGAACATGGACAGAAGGACTGAGGGTTGACAAGATTTAGAATAACTTTACTTACATTTGCCAGGTGTGCCAATTCAATTTCCAGGTGGGACTCGGTTGCCTTGGGCTCGGGTCTTACAGTCACAGCGATAACCTTGGAGTTCACAGCAGTGTGATTCCTGAGTAAAAAAAAAACACAGATTCATGAAACTTATTAAATTCCTCCCACTCCTTCTTTTTTTGCCAAACTGGTGTCTACTGGTGTCTCATATTTAAAATAAATAAATATTTAAAATAAATAAATAAAATAAAACTTTATTTTAGCACATTTGCATATATCTATGCAAGTTATATTATGTTGACTGTCAAAACAAAATCACCATTGTGTGAAGCTCAGTGAGAATCTCAAACAGCAAAGCAATCTGTAATCAAACCATAACTATAAATAATTAAAGATTAGATGCCAACTTGGTATTAAAGATGTGTTTGGTGTTTATGTTCAAACTAAAATAACCCATTTTTAATTAAGAGTTTTTCCAAATGTCTCTATTTAGTAACATACAATTTTAAGTGCAAACATTTCAAATGATTTTAAATTCGGTGTTTACTCCAATTTTTCTTAAGATTGTTTTTTGGCATTGAATCTTAAATATCACACGCTGAATAAAAGGGTGTTAAAGCTCTTAATAAGGCAAGAATTTACAAAAAAAAAAAAAAAATGTATCTGTTATCTTGTTAAAATTCCCCTAAAAGACCAGAAAACAGAAATAACAACGGTCACGTGTGCTTTCAAAGTTTTGCCTTAACTTCTTATTTTCAAAAAGAACATTTTCCACTAAAAATTAAACTGCCATCTGCTGAAAGAAGAGCTGAGCTAAAAGAGCAAAAGCCCTTCTGCTCTAAACACCACTGTCTCTGCCTTTTTTCTGTTGAAGAATTAAATTTTTAAAACTCACGTCCAAATGGAACTCAATGGACCAAATTGCTCCAACCAGAATACGCTTGAAATTTTTGACATTTAGTGGCATAAGAGTTACTTTTTCGTCAAAGAGGTGAACGCTTAAAAAGTGGCAAATGGAAACTATTCAAGTCTAGCGGTCCCTTTTTGATAAGCGTATTCCCGTGTCGGTCTGGAAAGGGCAATCTGCAGCGTCCCATTATGGGTTTGTTTCCACACAGACAGAGATGGCTGCTGCTGATGCTCTACTGCACAGCTGGCCTGACATGTCCTGGAATCACCGCTCTGTCCTTGAATATCAGCGCCAGAGTGTTGTTCTCCAGGAGCAGACGTCAGATGGTTCTTTGGGCCATCCCACAGCTCTTCCAGACACTTATGTCACTCTTAATTAACAAAATACTCCACGCTACAGTGAGTGCATTTTATTTCCTAAAGAGCCAACAAAGTCCTCTGTCTTTAAAAAGTGCACAAGCAATAAGCTGAAGTGTAATTTTTTTTAAAGCCCAGATTTCTCTGCTATGAATCCTTGTACACAGGGGCGCCGTATGGGGTGGGGTAGGGGGAGAGTTAGGACAATCCCGAGGGCCCCAAACTAACAGGGGCGCAAATAAATAACATTTATACAAATATATGAGCTTTGGGATGATTTTGATTTTTTTTAAAAGAGCCAAAATTCCTTGCGGCACCACTGCTTGTACAACATATAGGTCATAAATACAATTCTATCACAAGTTAACGAGACAAAAGTTAGTGCATTAGTTTTGTTAAATCAAAAGGATAAAACTCATACAGCAATGGTCAAAAAGTACCACAAACACTTCTAGAGATGAATGAGATTAAATCCGTGTCACAGAAGAAGGGCGATCACAACCGCTGAATTATTTCCCCAAATCAAGACTGTCAGGAGGAGACCTAGTAGCAGTAATTCAGAGTATTGTAGAGAGTTTTACAGAGATTTAATAGCAAATTATGAGGAAAATTTTGACATTCTTGATTGGAGGGTTGCTGCCATTTATGTACGAACCACAGATATGGAAAGATAACCCACTGTCTGATGCTGATGGATACAGAGGGCCCACTTTGAGCGGGAAAGCAAGACGGCCACGCTCTGTATGATTTGTTGCAATTTTATTGTTGCACTTTACTTCAAAAAGTGATGATGGTTTTGCCAGGTCCAAAATGTTATCAATTCTTGCTCCTTTACAGTTTCCTGTTTTTATCTTTGCTTCATGCATTGTGATGCAGATTTTTGTGTTCTTAATGGGCCAAATACACCTTCAAAGGAGAATAAAACATTATTCATGTCTTGTTATCCAGGAGGAGCTGCACTGAAAATGCCTAAGAGGCAAAACAACTCCAGTAAAGAAAAGGTAGTGCTTTTGTTTTTGACTGTCTCTATAGGAAATCCCTCTGATCAGGTGATTCAATTGGATGTTCTAGCAGTGCTGCTAATTTCCTTGAAGTCAGATGAGGAAAACAACTGTCTTGGAAGATTATCGGAGGAAAACAATTGAAAACATTCAGTATCTACCACCAGATCATTTGATCCACCATTGAATAATAGTCATTTGTGCTAAAGAGGTCCCTGACATTGCATTTTACTTTTCTTTCATGGTAGCAGCTAGGCTGAGGTAGCAATGCTTTGGTGGCCATATCATATGGAACAAACTGGAAAATGTAGCTGCCAAATGTGCAATACTACGTAACTATAGACCTCATCTATTAAAAGTGTCCAGAAATTACAGAATAGTCTAAGATCATAAATAAATCTAACTTCTAAATGTTCTAATGAAGGCCACTTTGGGTTTAAGGTTGTAACAGTCGTTTTAATGCTCCCAGACAAAGAGTCAACAGGAAGTAATGTGTTTAGAATAATATCTAACGTCTCTCTGGAAAGCACAGGTTAGCTATTCTGCTAATATGTGAAGAATCATAAAATAAATTCAGCTCAACTGTACCTACCATACAGACCCTTATAGTACTTTAGACCCATATATTTTTCAGTCAGAATGTTTGGTTTATTGATATGCTTCTGAGAAGGAATGTGAAGAAAGTAAATATAGTAAAAAAGTGGTTGATGTCAGTCTTGCTAAAGTCTCACAGATGGATTTTTATTAAATGCCAGATGAGTCTGCAGATTGTAAAAGTGTATACATTGTGGTGATGTTGAAAATAGTGAAGATGTGCACTAACTAATATGTATAACCGTGAAAATAAAACAAAATTTTTAAAGAAACATTGAATGCACAACATGGTAAAATGGGAATTTTTAATCTGTAGAGGATAACCCACAAACTTACATGTGAAGTATTAGACTAGCATCGAAACTGCTAAATACAGTCATATTCAATAAATTAGAATATAGGTTCTGATGAGGCTTGTTTATCAGTTTAAAAGGGAAAAAAAAGGGAATTCGTTCCAAAAATTGCTAAAATTTCATATAATTTTGTTCTCATAAACCCAGTGCCGTGTAACTTGTTGTTTCCAAAGCTGGTTGTACTGTAACACCCTTTGTTCTTAACTATCAGCCTTTTGTTATTTGCCTGAATAAAAGAAAATTGCTCTAGCTCAGCAGCCCACCTCCTCCTGGGTAGCGGTGAGCTGTTTCAAGATCCCAGCTGGAACGTTTTCACAAGCCAAAGATAAACTGCTTTTTAAAAACACTTACCCTCATCCGACCCCTTCAAAATCTAAGGCATGTGCTACATTTGCATGTTTTTGTCCATGTTCATTTGTTTGTGGTGAAAACATTAGACGAGGCATCACCTTTAAAACTCATAAAATCCTTGGAAGTCCTATTTACTGTCATGTGACTAAGAGACATGTTTTCCTTACTTTGGTGAAGGTAGCATGAGTCCAAGTGTCTTGTAAAGAACAGTTCCCAGAATGAACACAGGGGATCCTTCCATGTCTGAAATAGAAAATGAGGGATCAGGTGATGGTTTTGAATACACACCTGTTTCAACAGACGCTGAATTTTAAACAAAGCAATGGAAATGTTTCCATAGGGTTTAAAATTTTGTAAAACATGACTCCAAAATGCTTTCAGGGAGTCTGCCTTATTATACCCAGTCTAAAGCACTGTGAGGGAGCTGTGACTGCACACGACTCAGTCCTAATCAGTGACTTCTTTTGTTCTCTTTGATTCGTAACAGATAAGAGTGATTAAACCAGTTAGCAAATTTGCCTATTTGAATTAGGATATAAAGTGGCAGCTGCAGTTTGTGAATGCACACCGCAAAATAGGATTTGATGAGTAAAAACAGCACAGGAGAGTTATTTCTTGATACATTTATAATACTTTCTTTTCAAAAAGTTGGTGATGCAACATAAATAAACAATAAGAGCTTCCTCAGGAGACTGACGAATCTGTTGTAAAGTTATTTAAAAAATCAGTGTCTGTGTTCATTTTAAAGTTTGACAAAGAACCAAGTTTATGCATGAACTCTGTGTGTACAGTTTTGAGTCTTGCAGAAAAATAGAAGATTTGGACAGGAGTGGCTGTGACTCCATGAAATACTGGATGTATTCAGTAATATACCTGCTGACTGGGAAACAAAGAGGCCCTTTGGGATGACCACTTTATCTTCCGAGTTCCTGGCCCACTCGACCATGCCTTTACGACCTTTCATGGGGAAGTTGATGTCAGTCATCACAGACACGGCTGGAAGTCTCTGGATGCTGGCCACTGCAGAAACCAATAAAGAAATATAGATTACAGATGTACTCCAGGGTATATATGAGTCTGAAGATCATTTCATGATCAGTTAAACTAGACACAAAAAGGACTGAAAACAGTCTATTTTGCTTTGGTATGGAAGTAATTGACAAATATAGGCAAAACCTTGCCAAACTTGCCAGGATATTTCTATACAAAAGCTTTACATTTCAAGACAAAGATTTAAGATGAGCCAGCAGCACATTCATCAGAAAGTCTAAAATCAAACCTAAAACAGGCCCATCACAACTGGAACCACTAATCTCACTTATCGCCTCTCATTCGCTCATCTGCCTGCTGTGAAGCTAAAAAAAAACAGTGTGTACTGAGCTAATAACAACAAAAAAACACCATGGATTAACAAAAAAAAAAGGCCTCAAATTTACAAGGGGGAGGACAAAGCTGCACCGTTTTCTACCTGCTATCATATCAGGCCCCAGTCAGGTGGTGGCTCAGCAAAGGGGAAACTCCAGCTAATCCCACCATTGATGTAAAAACTCCATTGTTCATTGTGCTGTTCTGGTAGTACAATTTATATCCTGGCACGACTCCATGATTGAGGGAAATCTGTGACAGTGGAGGTGTGTGCCTGTGTATTTGGGATGATCCTATAGTAAGCTTGAAATCAGCGAGCAGCAGGAGGCTTGTTCCCAGTGCCAGATGTTGAGAGCAGCGGTGGTAAGAGTGTGTTTATTTGGGCATGTGGTTTTAGTCGCAGGGCACACAATGACGAATAACAAAATCCTAGGCAAGCTGTATTTCATGTTTTTTTTAAGCAATTCTGCAGGTTAATAAAAATTTCATATCTGCCTTATCCAGTTTGGGAACTTAGGTAAAACAGTCACAGCATGTCTATGTGCATTGCACAAACAGCCCTATAATTTTGGCAAAATTATATCATATTCATTGTATCAACTCATAATAAACATCTTGCTTGAAGGAAAAAAAAACACCTGAGAATAAAAATGGTATTTCTAGTAAAACGGCCATTCGCACTAAAAGATTCAAAACAAATATGGCAGAAATGCATGGTGTGTTCAGCATAATTTCTTTTAAGATGTCTCAAGCTTTATTGCGTCCTCCAAATGTTCAAAAGGAGTGAGAATGAGTTGCTGTATTGGAGAGCCTTTTGCAATTAAGGTTATTTACCAAACGTAGCAGAGCAGAAGACGGTACAGCAGCGGCGGCCACTATTTATCTGAGTGTCAAGAGGCTGCCATAAATAAGTGACAAAAAGATGCAGCAATGTCTTACTCAGCCAGATGCTTCCCACTTGGCTTCCACCAATGGATCCACCAAACCATCCATTGCGCTAATCAAAAGGGCCATGTGGGCTGAAATTATTATGTCTGGCTCCTAATGTGTATGCAGCTTCCCAGCATATACTAATTATCCATAAACTATGACCTCCATGTAGGTTCACTAGATAAAGTGCTCCACAAAGTTACTGAAAGGACATTTTTTGCACTTACCCCTCTACAACCACAATGAATTGAATTGGAATTTTATAAACTTTATGTTTTAAACACAGGTTCTCTTTAAGGATTGCCCTGTTTTCCCATGAACTCTTGTTCATGATGTTGAAGGTGTGTTTGGGGTGCTGTGCAGAGTTTGTTTTATGATATGAAAAAAAGTTACATTTGGTGTCAAATTGACACGAGGACCTCATTCCACAAGTTTTCTGTATCCACTATATGGCTTTTGGCAAATTTACAGGACATGGTTTGACTTTAGCTTGACTTCAGGGGTTTCTTCTTCAAGGTCAGATTTGTAGAGCTTCAGATGTGATTTTTCCAGAGTCCCAGAGTCTTGGCTTCTTCTCCTTGTCCTACCTTTTAGATAAGAAGACAGTAATGTCTTGGTAGGTTTTCAGTTGTGTTTTGTTCTTGCCATTTTTAGATTATGGATTGAATGAATTTTCTGTTAGATGTTCAAATGGGAAAGATGGATATTGTTTATAACCTAATCCTGCTTTAAAGGGGACATATCATGCTTTTAAGTTCTTCCTTTTTACATTTAAATCATTCAGTTGTGGTATGTAAAAAGTGGAACTGCAATGCTTTTATCTGAATTCCTTGTTAATTTCCCCCCTCAGCCCCTCTTGTGCCCCAGTTCGAGATGAGCCTGAGAGGAACTTGTTTGGTGTGGTCTTTTTAAAAACAAATGAGCCACTTCACACCGCGGCCCCCTCCAGGTCTCAGAGCGTTCCACTCTACTCCGTTCAGCCGTTTTATTAGTATGCTGGGGGATGGTGTAATGAATTGTGTGGGTTAAACCCCTAACCTAACATTTTAACTTATCCACTTGTAGCTTCTGCATCCTTCAGCCTGGACGACAAAATTGCAGCAAAAAATAAAAATAGCAGCTTCGCAAAATTGGTAAGTTGGAAGTCCGTGGCCTTGCTCAGCAGCTCTACAGTAAATACTGTGACGTAATTGTTCAAAAAACTTAAAAAAAGAATAGAGAAAACTGAACGGCTTGAAACCTATGACCAAAACATAGCATAAAGATATGTACGCAACACCTGAACAGACTACACACAAATATTCATTCCAAGAGACTAAGTACTCCACAACAAAATCTGTCGAAGGGCTGAAAAAGTGGATTTGACATGATATGTCCCCTTTAAACCTTTCTACAACTTTATTTGCGACTTATCTCCTGTGTTCCTTGATCTTCATGATGCACTTTGTTCACTGATGTTTTCAAACAAACCACTTCACGTTACTGCCTGTGTTGGTCTACTACATACAATCCCAAGAAAAAATATACTGTGAAATTTGTGGCTGTGAAATTATATATTTTGAAAAGATTTAAGGGATAGTAATACATTTTCCAATGGCCTATACCTGTGCAGTTGTAAAATTTAGAAACGTACACAAAACAAAAGGATATTTTTTGCACAATACATAGAGAAATTTATTTCAGTGATTTCAAATATTCAGTCCAAATGAAATTGCTGTTGCATATCTAAATCCCAGCTCAAACCACAGATGTGAAGATCTTCTGCCTTTTATAAATAAATAACATTTACTCATCTTTCCATGTCACAATAGCGATAAGAGTTTGAAACCCATGAAATAGACTTAACATACACTTAAGAGGCAGTGAACATCACCCAAAAGCTTTTTTCTATTTAGTTTTATAAAATCAAAACCCTTACAAGAAAAGTTCCATTACGACTTTTTGATGAGGCAACATTTTTGAAGTTTTTCACACTTTGCACTTAGCAGTCAGTTATCTATTACTGCTGTACACAGATTAATTTCATACGTTTTGGTTGTAAAGTGGGGACAGATCCCATTAAGACCATTAAAAAAAGGATAAATTCAAAGAAGAGCACAGAGATATTCTTACATGGAAAAAGTATTATGCCTGGCATTATGAAATGCATTTAAGCTTTTTTTCTAAGTCCGAATCTATCAGTTAATGTGACTCTTACACAGTTTCATAATGACATTTTGATAGATAGATCCATTCACTCAACGACAGTGTTCTGTTCTTGGGGGCTACGTATTCAACATTATTGAAATCACACATGCTCACGATTCACGTAGTGAAAGCAATTGCTGGAAGTGGGTCAAATGTTGGCTATTGTGAGGAATAAAAGTAAGAATTGACCCTCTTAAAGCCCCACAGTAAATGTACGCATTCACATGCATGAATGAGTCAAGCCCACAGTTCTCCTATTCCATGGTAGTGAGATGCCATTCATTATAGAGAAAGAAATGAAATGAGACCACAGGGACCTTGGATCATCCAAGATGCTATGCAACAGAAATTAAAAGAATACAAAGGAACTCCAAGGAAAAGAAATATTGCATAAACTCTGTAGTCAGACTCCAGAGACCAACAAGGGGAGATGTAAAATAGACAAAAATCAGTGTACCGGAAAAGCTCATTATAGCTGCAAAGAATAACTTTGCTAATTTCGCTTGGCCTTTCATCAGTAACTCGCATAGTATGTTTTTATTTTATTTATTTTGTTCAAGAATGTTGCAAGGAAATGACAGTCTTTTTGTGTTTATGCGCTTCTGCAAAAAACATCCTTCAGGGTACACACTGCTAATCAAGCCTTGCTCAAAGAGCTTCACAGTGATGTCATGTCAGACGGAATTATTTCAACTTCAAATACACAATTAATATTTGATCTTATTCTTGAAATAAGCATTTGAAACAATAAATGTGCACGGAATGTACTTTTAGTGAGTCACTCCCCTCCTTTATTTTTGTGATACTGGAATTGTCGGTGTCATGGGAATTTAGCTCATTGAGACCACAGGATCAGTTTTAATTAAGATTATTGATTTGCAGTAATTTTACTCCCCTCAACCTTACCATCCACCATTTATCCTAATTTAATGATGGTGGGGAAATTGACTCAGGGAGACAGCGCAGCGCTGGGATTATGTGTCCACATCGAGATGAGATAAGTGGTGAAAACGAACTCGGAGGCAGTGAGTCTGGGAGGGAGAGAGGGAGTTGATTCTTACCCAAGTTTCCAGTCATCAGATAGGCATTGTGGAAATCCTTCATGCCCAGCCCAACAATATGGATGAACTCCTCAATGACCTGCATGAGCTCCACTGCCGCAGGGTAGATCTGAAAAAGATAGGAAGGACAAGAGGATACTAAACATGCTTCCATTATCGTACAATTCAGCATTGGTAAATATTAATGGAGAGATACTGAGGATCAAAACAAACCAGCATTCTTTTTCTTTTGTTGATACCAAATATTTACATACTATGCAAAAATAGATTAATCTTTTATCTCACTGCCTAAGATTGAATCAGTGTATATATATATATATATATATATATATATATATATATATATATATATATATATATATATATATATATATATGCTTTGTATTGAAAGTTTCCAGGTTTTCAAAGTTTTCCCTTTAAGTTGCAAAAGATCGTATATTGCAAAGTCACTAAGCAAAGGTGGACCAGGATCTGGAAAATCATGTCTTACATGAAAAAAATATATAATAAAATATAAAGGACTATAAAAGGAAAAACCCTGACCCTGGATTCCAAACACTTGTCGTCCTTCAGCTGCTTTATCTACTAAATGACAAATTTTCAGGTAAAAGTGATCTGCAAGGCATCGTCTTGGCATACGACTACTATTTTATGTGTCAGTGTCTGCCATCTTGTTTTTTCAGGAATTGAAATTCAGTGCTTATCTTTTCCACACATCTGCAATTGCTGTAGACAGTTTCTTTTGATGTATCGTGATCTCTATTGACATGTTTTACTGTTCTTTTGTTTTGTTTGATTGTTTCCGAGAATTGTGGTGGATAAGGGACCTGTCTTTAGTGACGTATTTAATTTAATTTAATTTCCTTAGAATATTCTTAAAACAAGTAAAAAATAAACCAAACAACAGACCACTCAAAATAAATAATAAAATCCCGAGCTGAGTCGCCCATGTAACATCAGCATCAGAACTGTAATCAGCAGCTCTGCCAGCACAGTTGCTGGTTGGCTTATGCTTTCAAAGGCCCAGCCAAGTTAAGGGCAATTGCTTCTGTCCATGTGCCACCCGATGTGCATTGGCACTAGGCGAGAGCTTGCAACAGGGACATGGCGAGACCTATAGCACTACTGGTCCAGTCAGCTGTGCCCTACAAATCAAGAATATGAAGGCATGTTGATCTAATAGCTAGGATTTAAATAACTATAGCTGTGTTCTGAAAGAATCTGGAATTACGTAAATACCCCTAGCTAAATGTGGATGTGTTGTGCATGAACATGTCACAGACCCCCAGCAGCACAAACCAGTGATGTAATACATTTCAGTGCTAGACATGGTTCCTTTCAAGTTGTGCAAATATTGGTGCATGGCTCGGACAAATGTGTGAACACACCTTGCTGACGCTGTGAGGTTAGAAAAAGCCTTTGAGTGGAAATTAGCGGTTCACACCCTTGTCTGAGCTGATATCATGCAAACACCTGAGGTAGGTATTTCAGTCCCTCCTCTGTTGCCACTTTTGTAACTTGTATTTTGCACGTGCCTCCACATGAGTTGCCGTTAAGCCGGCTAAGTTGATCAGTGATGGTGAAGTCGAAAGCCTTTGACACAGCAGAGTGAAAGCCACGCAAGGATTGGGGCGGGGTGGCGGGTAGGGGTTGGGCCGGGGGTGGAGCATCACATCGCCCCTTCCGGCACGTCTGACGCAGAGTGCAGTCATGCTCTTGCTGCCCGTCTCCATGGTAACCGTAGGATGTGAAGGCGGCATGGGGAAATGGCTGCAGTGGAGGTTGTGTAGACAGAGCTCTTCCTTTGCTTGCCATGGTAACAGTGACAAGAGGTGAATATATAGTGATCTCTGCACAGAGCCAGCCCTGCTGCCAGTTAAAGCTCATAGTGAGGTGTTTCATGTAAGGGGGGTTTTGAATGTCCACAGTGCGCAGCGCGTGTGTGGGTGATGTGGAAACAGAGCTCATTAATGCAAGCAAAACCCACAAGTGCGAAGAACATTTAGCTGTGAAGTCAGAGCGGTGTCTGTTGGAATCGGGCAACGTCGCTGTCCAATCGCCGGGGTGATGAAACCAGACACACACATTAATCACTACAGAAATAATTTATCTTGTCACATCTACATTCTCGGTGCTCAATCAGCCACAAACATTTCCAGAGCCTACATTTTCTCTAATCTGTCTGTACCCGTCTCTGACGCATTCTGACTAATGAAACCGCTTGTTTATGAGCTCTCCTTTTCAGACAACATTTCGATGGGGGCTGGTAAACAGAGGCTCCAGTATGTAAACACCTAATTACTACCTGTATCGACAGCAAAGCCAGGCTTTCTGTGCAGTGCTTAAAACTGCTTCAGTTTTAGCTGGAGTAGGATGATCTCCAGCCAACTAGGAGGAGAGATCTGGCTTATTTAAGGGGGGTGTGGGGCAGCTTCTTCTTGATGTGTCAAAGCAGGTGACACCCTATTTCAGTCAGTTTACCACTGAAGGTGACACCTGAGCAGATGCCCTTTGCAGACCTGCGGTCATCACAGATGGCGTCTCTGTCAGAGTCTGGATATGTGCGACTTCAGAGTTCAGGTTGTCTTAGACACCGGGGGCAGTTTTCAAAACAAGATATGCCACCCCTCAAGATGGGAGTGCATCCACGAGGGTACACAGCTCAAGTTCTGGTGTATCTCCTTTTATTTGTAGGGGATATTTTACCATTTTTGTTCTGTCACTGGGTTGCAGTGTCAATGTCACACAAGTCAGGCAGGAATTGTAGATGCGGTTGCTTTGCCTCAAGCAGTAAAATGTCTGAATTGACTGTGCATTTGTTAAAATTCAACTTAAGTTCTACTCTAATCACACGATGATCTCTGTGGGCTGGATAAAACAATGTGCAGGCAAGAGGAATGAGTTCCGTGGCGTTAATGGCTGGACAGTTTCTATGACTGTGTTGCTGCCATCAAGTGGAAGTCTGAGGTACTGGATTTTTAAATGAGACCAGATGTCAAGTCTGCTGAATGACCTTGCTTTGTATAGGGAATACCTAACTAAGACACCCCTGACCTTTACTTATCTGTTTTATTTTTTTCAGATGGCGTGGAAAGCAACATTTCTGACAAAATGCTCATTCAGGAATCTGAATTATTCAGGAGCACAGCACATTTGCTTACCTTTTGTGCATCCTCCCATTTCTCCTTATTTTCCTCCTCCAAGAGGTTGCTTATGATTTGGAAAAAGTTCTGTGGAAAACGATGAAAGAGAAAAATACATAACTCACCCACGCACAAGTATTGCAGGCACTGGAGCCGGTTTGCTTTAAAAAAAAAAATCCTGACTTTAACTGCTCTGAATGATTTACAGACATTTTTAATGTGGAGTAAAAACCAAGTATTTCTATAAGGGGATAATGATGGTCCCTGCAGGGCTCAATAACACTAGAAAAATGTGCAACTGGAACCATGTCGGTAAACAAATGGGGAAAAGATGAAATTTGTGTTTCAGCTACAGCAGGGGGAAAAAACCTACACCTTCCAATCTCCTGCAGCTTGCAGAGAACACTTATTGCTACAGGAGACAAGCACAAGCTGCAATAAGAAAAAAAAAAAGAAAAGATGAAAGTGAATGTTTGAGCAGCTGTGCAGATTGTCTTCTTTGGCAGTGAGAAGCAGGGCCTGCTCGGGGTTGCATGCCTACAGTAGTAATAGGACCCCTGTCTGATCTTTCGCCTTGTTATTTTGTCTGGTCTACAATATGCCGGAGGGAGTGGCTCTCTCTCTCTCTCCCTCTCTTGACACAGGCTATCTTGTTTTCTACTTGAATGCTTATGCTCCCTCTGGTGGTAATGTGCCCACTTTAACACTGCATTAGCGCACAGGCACATGGAGGGGTTGGGCTGGCTGACTGCTCTCCTGCCTGCCCACACATATACACACACTATGGAGCTCTCCTAATAACAAGAGATGGGATGTTCACCTCATCTCATAGGTTTTTCCATGGCATGGGGAGAAATTGGCTGAATGGGACCAGGTTCCCCATCCATAGCCAGGACATTTGGCATTCATTTCCACAGAAAATAACGAGCACCACATTTCTTATGACAGAGAGAGAGAGTGTTGATAGATCAGAAAACTAAGAAAATAGTATCCGTGACAATCATTAATCTACATATTAAAGCTTTTGAATATCTAAAGTTAAATAGTGTTTCTGTTTTTTTTATTTGCAATGTTTTTTTAATGTTCATCAACCAGCACATTGTACTATGTTACAACCCCAAACTCCAATGTATTTTACTGGGGTTTTATTTAATTTACCAAAACGTATTTGCCGATTAATTTGAAGTTAATTTATGTTTCACAAATTAAAGTATGAAAAATGTGATGTGACTATAAGTTCAGCCCTCTTTCCTCCAATATCCTAAATCCAATACTGTAAACAATTTGCTTTGTGATATCACTTTGTAAATATAGTTTTTCTGTGTGTAATCTAATCTCACTACCAGTTGAAGGTTTCTACTATGAGGACTATGGAACACACTAGACAGGTCAGGGATAAAGGTATGGTGCCATTATCTGTGGGACCTTGGTTTTATTTGTTATTTTAAAAGTAACCAATTAACCTGACATGTATGTTTTTGGATATGCATGCACACAGAAAATATGCAGACAACAAGCAAAATGTGCTAGCCATTGTTCAAGCATTCAGAATGACAATAATGATAATAATAAAACAGCATGTACACTAAAGCTGTTCTGTTTTTCCCCCGCCATATTCTTCCAATGTTGTTTCCTTAGGGCTGCTTTTAGTAGCTAGTTCTATGCACCCTGTGTTTTTCTAAGTTTTTCTTGACTACTTCCCTAAAACATCATCGTTTTACATCTCAGCATTTGGGTTTAAGACAAGCTTCGACCATAAAGAATGCAGAACTTAATAACAGCTTTGAAAATCGCAGAGCATTAATGAGTTCATCATCCGATAAAGGAAAGAGTACACATCCAAAGTTACCAAGGCATGCCATCCACTTAAACTCAAAGGCCCAGCCTTCAGTGAAACAGAAGTAGCTAGAAGACACCCATGATGAATTTGGAAAGAGCTGCAGTAATCCACAACTGAGAGAATTGTGTTAAGATTAAATAAATAAACTGCATACTCTTCAAATTTGGTCTTTATACAGGAGTGGCAAGAAGAAAGGCATTGTTGAAAGAAAGCCCTAGGAAGTCCCGTTTGCAAGTAACCTCAAGGAATGAAGGGGACACAGCAAACGTGGAAGTAGCGGCTCTGGTACGATGAGACCAAAATTAACTAATTCTAACAACTTTCTGGTCTACATTAAAAACACTATGCATGGTAGAGCACCACCCTGAACACATCATCCCGTCATAAGAGTGGTGGCAGCATCATGTTGTGGGGATGCTCTTATTTAGCAAAGACGAAAAAGCTAGTAAGCGTTGATGGCAAGATGGATGAAGCTAAATCTTGAGCAATTCTTAAAGTCAATCTGTTAGATACTGCAACATAATTTAGAATGAATTCACTTCCCAGCAGGACAAGGGATGTAAAAATACAGGCAAAGCTACAATGTAATGGTTTGGGGCAAATAATATTAATTTGTCAGACTGGCCCAGACTTAAATTAGGTTAAGAATCTGTGACAAGAGTTGAAAATTGCTGTTTACAGAAGCTCTGTTTCTAGTTTGAAAGATCTGCGGAAGAAGAATAGGCATCAATAAACAAGCATCCTCCAGATGTGCAAAGTCAGAAAAGACATAACCAGAAAAATGTGGCAGTAATGGCAGCAAAAGGTTCAATGGTTCTACAAACAATTGGACCAGGAGGGTTGAATCTAGTGCACTTTTGAAAATCATGTACTAGATTATTTTCACTTCACTTGGGGTTGGTCTACCATATGCCATATGAATAAAAAAAGCATTAAAGTTTGTGATTGTAATGTGGAAAAGATAAAGTGGCATGAATACTTTGCAAGGAGGTAATTACCCTGCAAATAGTAGGTTTTAGTTGTGTTCATCAAAGCTTTTTAAAAGAAGGTTGAAGATCACCAATCCTGATATTAAGACAACATAAAAATATGAATGTATGTTATGTTCATGTTTTCTGCAGATCACATGTTTATAGTTTCCCCTTTAAAAGGCTTATTAGTCAGCAGATGATTTACTGTGTGATACAGGACTCACTATGCACTTCTAAATAATTTTATTTATTATTATTATTTTAATTTCAAACAAAGAATTGGCTCCTTGAGATTTTGTGATTCCAATCGCTTTCTCACATTTTTGTGGGGAACAATAACATTAAAACAAACTTTATAATGTAACAAAGTGAGATAAGAACCTCATAAGAGGAATAGTAGGAAGAATTAATTTCCTCATTTACACACACAGAAATGCCTGTAATATTCAAATGTTACATTCACAATGAGGATAATTATCTATTTGCTATTCTGTAGCCTTGTTGCATATCCCAAGGTATATACAGTCACCAATATGTACAAACTGTAACATGTATGCAGGCCTGAGAAGCACGTCTTCAGCAATGGCGCAATGTTTAGGGCATAAATTGTCTTATTGGAGATGGGGTGGAGCTTTAGCTATAATCTCCATCATCCTATTGACAAAAAGAGGATCAGACTGCAGTTAACCCCAGCACGATGAGATGAAACAGATTAGGATGTATCAAGATCTCTAGATATGATAAAGCCACAAGGGGTATTTGTGAGCCTTTGTGTTGATTCAGAAATATTAGAAGCTGCTTTATCTGATCTAATGCAGGGTTGAGTGAAAAATCTTTTACTGTCTATTTGATATATTTTTTTGGTGAAATAGATTATCTACTCCTCATGTTAAACTGAAGCAGCTGGAAGCACTTACTTGAACGTCATCAGAGGAAGGCTCATAGCTCGCCCTCTTGAAGGTCTCTGTCACATTGCGAAGGATCTCCACTGACGAGAGCAGGTCACCTGCGTAAAAGTTCCTCCGCTGGGTGAGATCCAGCAGGTTCTTGGTAACCTGGGACATCCCATCCCCCGCCAGCATCCTCTGTCCCTTTGCAAGATGGCCCTGAACCTCCAAGAACAGGAGAGGAAAGAACTTGGGGCGTCAGTGTCCTCTCGCCAGTTTGTCAGGCACACACAGAGCTACACATTTGGAGTAAATGGAGTGCAAAAAATTGGGAAGAAAAGAGTCGACTCTTCGAGGCACTTTATTTGATACTTATATCTAAGCTGGGCTGAAATGTTTTGTGCCTTGCGGATGTTTTGAAATGAGCCAATATGAATAAAGGAGGTAACTGGAGCAGAAGACTCATATTTAGGCAGAAATTGCATGGCGAAATTACATTTCACATCATTGCACTGGAATTATGTCCATAAATACATGTTCACAGGTGCAGGACTAGATGTATGGAAGCCCAGAGCTGCCACCCAGGCTAAAGGAAAATAGAGCTATAAAATGATATAATGTAAAAACTTGTTCTTACTATATATTTTTTCGTGTTTGTACAATATACCATCATGGTATTGCAATATACTTATATAATATAATGTTATTACAATAAACATATTCATCATGACAAAAAAACTTTTCAGCTTCTTACAATACATATATTACATGAACATCATCATTTATTGTGCAAACGTACAGTATATGTGTCTAATAGTATTGTTAGAACAATCTATTTTCTTGTTACAACGTGAAACATTTAGCATTCAGAAACACCACCAATTGCTAAATCTATACATGTTAAAATGGTGTTAAAGTGATGTTAAAGTGGTTCCTAGAGTCTCTAAAAGTAGAATGGGAGGCAGATCCTTTAGTTATCAGGCTCCTCTCCTGTGGAACCAACTCCCAGTTTTGGTCCGTGAAGCAGACACCCTGTCTACTTTTAAGACTAATCTTAAAACCTTCCTTTTTGAGAAAGCTTATGTTACCCTGAGCTACCTCTATAGTTATGCTGCTATAGGCTTAGGCTACTGGAGGACATCAGGGTCTATTTTTCTCACTCTACTGATTTCTACTGTTCTCCAGTCTACTGTTCTCCAGATTTGCATTGCATTACATTGAAATGACTGTTGTCATTTCAGCTTTTAACTTTTTGTTCTCTCTCTTTTTTCTTCATAGTAGGTACACCTGGTCTGACGTTCTGTTGACTGTGAAATCATCCAGGGAGGACAGACCACCGACTATTACCATCTAATGTAGAACAGATTACTGGATCAATGTTTGCTTCTGTGCTTGTTTGTCTCTCTTGTTGTGTCTCTGCTCTGTCTTCTGTAACCCCCAGTCGGTCGAGGCAGATGACCGTTCATACTGAGCCCGGTTCTGCTAGAGGTTTTTCCTTCCCGCTAACGGGTGTTTTTTCTTTCCACTGTCGCTTCATGCTTGCTCAGTATGAGGGATTTCAGAAAAGCCATGTACAATGCAGACGACTCTCCCTGTGGCTCTACGCTTCTCCAGGAGTGAATGCTGCTTGTCGGGACTTTGATGCAATCAACTGGTTTTCTTATATAGGAACATTTTTGACCAATCTGTATAATCTGACCCAATCTGTATAATATGATTGAACTTAACTTTGTAAAGTGCCTTGAGATGACATGTTTCATGAATTGGCGCTATATAAATAAAATTGAATTGAATTCAATTGAATTGAAAATAGGTTACAGTTTGTTATAGAAGGCAAGGTGATCAAACATTAATTTAGGGCTATTTTTGGCCAATTCTGTCTTTGCTCAACCCTGTATGGATCAACATATATCTGTAAATCTCGCCAGGTACGCTGCATGACGACACAACCTGTGTGAATGCACTTCAGGTGGTGTAGTGTGTATCCATGGAGTTCCTCTGCACCTCCAGTTGATCGAGTTTTCCTCTCCACTGTCGCTACATGCATGCTCGGTTTGATGGATTGATGCAAAGTCAACGACACAAGGCCAGCGACTGTCCACTGTTGCTACATGCACATCCAGGAGAAGTGAAAGCTGCAAGTCATGACTCGATGAAATCTGCTGGGTTTCCTTAGATTGAAAACTTTAACCAGTCAGTATGATTCGATTGAATTGACTGTAAAGTGCCTTGAGATGACGTGTTGTAAATTGGCGCTATATAAATGAACTGGTCTGATTTGATTGATGATAATTGTTACTACCTCAATTGGATCAGGCTCATTCCTACTCATGGAAAGCTCTGTGTGTTTTAAATTCCTTCTTAGAGTACACATGATTATCACAATACTGTCCAAGCAGCTGAATACCAGCAAACTCTGAATGGCTCAATCCAAGCATGAAATAGGACTTCAGACAGACGAGACATTTTCTCAACCACTTACTGTATCTGCAACATCATCAACATGATACTGTTATAAGGTAGACATATATGATGCTGTAATAATAAAATCAATCATGTTTTAATGTGAAAATGTTATTATTTAGTCATATAATTTTCATGTTTGCACAATATATAGTTATGTTACTACAGTACGTGATTTATATATATATATATATATATATATATATATATATGCACAATGACTGATCAGGTCCTTACAATATAAATATTGTAAGAAGGTGAAAAGATTTTTGATTAAATGAGATAAATATGGATATTGTGCCGTTATAATATATTCTTCAAATGTCAAAAGGATATTGCAATAGGATGACTGTACATTGTACAAACATAAAAAGTGCATTGTTAGAACAATAAAATTTTCATGTTATACCTGAATATAGCTCTATCGTTCTTTGTCCAGGCTGGCAGCTCTACACTTTCGTATTTATGTGCCATTTGAGCCTTTGTGGATAGTTTTGCTTTTACCAGTAATAGGGAGGTTAGCAGAACTGAAGGATTTACTACTGTGTTTCCAGGATAAGTAAAAAATATATATATTTTTTTCAAATAGCACAACATAAAGTCATTAGGTTAAAAAAATTAAATAATTTTGGTTATAAAAAGAAAAAAGAGCTCACACATGATCATTGACTACACTATTATTGTATGTTTACGTTTTTCTTTTAAAAGAGGAACAATGTTAAAAATACATGCAATTTATTATAGTACATTATACTATAAAATTAATGTATTCAGCTTGTTTTTGGGAGAGTAGCATAAGAACAAAGGCACAGATAAGAACATGCCAAAAAAATAAAAAATCAAACAATCTGATGCCCAGTCATTAAAAAGAGAATACAGCCAAATCTGCATTTTAATTTGCTTCACTATTGAAAGTTGTTAATCTTTAGCTACCGCGTGATGAGATCAAGGGGGCGGGAAAACACTGGGGAGGTTATTTATGAACCATTGGACACAGAGGCTGTGAGAGGAAGCTGACTTTGCACCTACTGATTGCTGCAAGTATCTGAATTCATTTGTTATGCATCGAGCGTAGCTGGGCTGCTCCCAAAAGGCCATGCCGCGGTGATCCAAAGAGCAGCTCCGACTAGTGGTGCCTGCAAGAGTGGAGGGGGACAGCCACAGATTTGGAGAGGGGAATCAGTGAATGAGGGATAAGAGCAGAGATGAGTAAGCACAGAGAGCACAAAGAGAGGTAGGGTGGAGGGGATTAGGAGCAAAGCAAAGGAAGAAAGAAAGAAAGGCAGTTGGAAGCGGTGGAGTGGAAAGGGGAGGAAAAAAAGAACAAAGAGAGATAATTGTTTTTGTGAGTTATCCTTATTCTGATTTCTATCTCATATGTACATAACCCTTTATCAAAATACCATGATGTTTACAAGCATTTGTGTTAAAATTTATCCCACTGTTGTACATAGAGGAAGAACAGGTAATCTGATAAGGAAGCAATGACATTTATGAATAAAATAGCTTTACTATAGCAAACGACACAGTCCGAATGCTTTTATTTTTATGTATTTTTTTATTTTCCAGGTCGTGTTGATAGTGCTTACAACTTCAAGCTCAAACATGGAGCATTTCAGCTATGATAGTTATTAGCAGAGGATGAGCATGAGCAAATGTATAATAATAATAATAATAATAATAATAATAATAATAATAATAATAATAATAATAATAATAATAATAATAATAATAATAATAATAATAACAATAATAACAATAATAACAATAATAATAAATTGCTAAGTCATACTAGGTAAAAAGTAGAAAACGATAATCATTTAATGAAGGATATCCGTTTCAGAAAATGTATCTAAACATCTGCATACTCATAACGGTGTTGCTTTATATACCAGTAAGACACAAAATCATAAACAAGTATTTCATAAAAACCTGTAGCGCACTTAGATGTCCTTTCAATCAACTGTCATGACATCATGTAGATAAAATGTTTTTAAACATGTGGGAAAAGCTTTTCCAAAGTTTAGCACCTCTGTTACCCCCTTTATTTATGTTGATAGTAAACCTTCCCCAAGTATCTATGTTAGCTTTTAGGTACAACTATGTTTAGCACTTAAGACAATTTTCTTTGCTATTTATATATGCAGTTTGGTAAAATAATTAGAATAGCTAGGGTAAAAGCTAACAACACTTTTTTTTACTCATTTAAACCTGATGAGTCCAAACAGCTAATTAAATTACATGAGTGTCTTTAAGAGAAAAACGTTGTGATAACTTTTTATTTCCTTAAAGTAAATGGCTATTTTATAGAAACGGAGCCTCTGCCTGCCGTTTCATTTTTCATTCCAGGAGAATGAAGATCTGCAGATTGATGAGTTGAATAGGAATAGATTTCTGAGTTCCTCACAAAGAGAGGAGAAAATGCAACACCTGTCACAGCATTCAGGTTTACAAATAGCTGCTTTGTTTTCTTTTGAGTAATATACAGCAAAAGTAACCCTTATCAGGCCTAATAATAGATGACTAAACGATGACAACTATTTACCAGATTGCTCAGTTTGTATAAGTAAAAACTTAAAAAGAAAAATCTAAACATCATAAAATGTAGACTTTATACATTTAATATTCTACATATAAATTATGTTAAATTACCCACAAAAGGCATGCAACACACATTCAGTTGTCCAATTAATAATCTATTATACTGTGGGCTGAATTTATTACTTTCTAGTCACCAACTATAATAATGGCTTAGTGGTGTGATGGACAGGCTTTCAAATATGCACAATATGAAGGAGATGTCAGTTGAGCTGTGGTGGGCAATGGTAACTGGGAAGACACCAAATCCCATTCTATTCAGGACCCCATAAAACCCCCCAGCTCTGTCTGTCTGGTTATTTGAACAGAGATACAGTAACAGAGGAACAACCCAATATCCACCCGCATCGCAGTGCACAGCCGACATAAGGGTCCAATATAACTTGGAGTGCACTTCATACGTCACCTTACTGCTTCAGCACAGGTGGTTCATAACCTAAAGGAACACTCCCATGGTACAAAACATTTCCCTGGGCATCCACACTTCATAAAAGCTCTTTACTATCTCCTCTTCCTCAACACACAAACAGAAAGAGATCCAAAAACACACCTCATACACCCACTCTTCTCCACAGCCACAACTTGGAGATATGTCTGAAGCCTTGAGCACGCACAAAACACTGTTACATCCTGGGAGCGCCCATGCAGCACCATGAGCCTGCCCACAGGGCAGCATCACATGCCTACCGCTTTACACTGCGTTGAGCATCTGTCTCCCTCAAAACTGGCTTCTCCTGGGTGCTTTATGTCACATTTGCAGCCATCAAAAGAATACTCTGAGGCTCCGTGTTTCAATGAAGTCACCAGAGGTGTATCGCATTACAGTGTGATACCTGGGAATTAGGCATTCATTTAGTGATCTAACTCTGGCATTCCTAAATGTCACAGTTAACTAAGAGAGGAAACGTGCTATTAATTCTGCCTAAATTACCAGTAAAACGTGTGGTCTTTTTGAAGATAAACTGTTTCATTAAGATAGTTACTTTTGAATCTTGCTTTTATATCAATTACTAAGCTGTGAGATGTGAAAAACTTAACAGAAATCCCACAACAATAGATCCCAGGCTGAGCCTTTTTTTATTTGAATGGCTGGACCAGACATTAGTTATTTGCTTATAAGAGGCTTTCAGAAAAAAATGCTAATTATGTATGAAAACCTATATATTAAAACCTTGAAACAGATGTTTGCATTTTGTAGATGTGGATGTGTGATGCATGCATTAATGAGAGGGGAATGCAGATATTTTTCAGTTATTCAAAAATATTTCACTTTGCTTTGATCCCTTTTCATGGTGGGATCACACATGGTCTGAGGTGGAAAATCAAGACCTTCACGGTGATTCCTCACTACTAAATCTTTCTGTCCTTAGATCATTGGTGATGTATGTACAGTATAGTCTGTATACGAATCATAGGTCAGTGAAGATGTGCTTCATCAAATTCAAGACCACACTTCACTAAAACACTACCACTGCTTGCTTAACACTATACTGAGCATGAATCTTAAAGGGGGACTTTTTTATAAACCACCTCTCATCAGCATTAAAACTGCAGTAGGGAGTTCTGAGAAGACCGTTGACTTAGCCTGAAAATTGGAACAAGCACGCCTTACAGGTCCTTCCTCCTTTGCTCTCTGCTGTGCTACAGCCCTCCCTCCACAGCTCATCATCCACGTTGGAGCCTGCCTTGTTTATCCCATGTTTACCCCCATTTTATTGCGAGCTCGGTCCAATTGTAAACTTTTTTAGCTTGCTTTTTGTCACTGGTCTTTCTTCTGTTTACCTGTCTTTGTTTTCAGACCAGTTGCAACTCGAGAAATATGCAGTTTTCACACCAGCGTGATTGACACCACCAAGACATTCCTCCTGGCTCTGATTGGTCGCTTCTGACTGGGAGCGGTGTATTTTTGCAAATGGCAGGAGGACCACTGGGAGGAGCCAGAGGAGCCTGATTTTTTTCCACAGATTATCTGTCTTGTATTATACTGTCTGGACATAGTTACAGTTTTAACAAATATATAAAACATACATTTTTATAACAGTAACCTACTGAAGCTTTAAAGGATAAATCAAAATGTGTTAACAGAGTAGTGAGGGAGAGGGCAGGTTACCAAACTATTTGAGATTTCTTTAGGTGACCTGATCAAGTGGTGGGACAAAACAAAACTAAATTGTCCTAAAATGATTTCATGCATGATGGACCAATAAAATAAAAGTTATATATAGTAAACTGCATCAAACATAAAAGTTTAAAGACATCAAAGCTATACAGTTCCTTGCAAAACTATTCATACTCCTTGAGCTTTTCCATTTTTTTCACATTACAACTACACATTTCAATATATTTTATTATGACTTGAACAACATATGTAAGGACAATTCATGGTTTTCAAATTGTTTTCTAGAGAAAATTAAAAAAATCCAAAAAGTGTGGAAGGATTAAGGATTAAATTAAGGATTAAAAAATCCATTCATTGTTAATTTTTATGCTAATCTGCCATCCATTATGTGTATCTGCCATTAACACAATAAGACCACAATATGGTCGGTGGCAGCATCATGCAATGGGGAGGCTCTTCTTAAAAGGAAACAAAAAATCTGTTCAAAGTTAAACTTAAGATGGACAGAGATAAACACAGCACAAACCTGGAAGAACCATGAGACTGGAGCCAAATATTTGAGACTGGAGAGGGGGTACTTTGACAGTGATGGACAGCAATGGAATGGTGTTAATATATATATATATATATATATATATATATATATATATATATATATATGTGTAAATTAAATTTACAAATGTGAAGGACACAAGACATGTATTAATATAAATTTTGAAAAATCCATAATATTCAGGGGTTAAAGCAATATAATCACTTTGACTGAAAATATTTTCTAATCAGACCATATATTCATGCCACCTTAGTAACCTCATTTGCTTACTGTGCAAAGTCCACTTTAACCAAATCTGGTAGTTCCATTGACAATTCCTGTATCTCTCCCACCTTCCTGCTTCAGAGCCTTGGCGCCATCCTGGACAGCCCTCTGCATAATCTCCTTCACTTTCCACATCCATAAAATCACTTTCATATTTGTAGCATCAAGCAAGTTCTTCCTTCGCACTTTTGCCAAACTGGTCCACAGTCCACTCACCTTTCCACTTTACAATTTCAAAACCCTCCATAAATGCAGCTAATTCAAAAGACAGCAGCTTGCCTCATTACATCATCTTCTTCACACCTGTACATTAACTCTACTGTAACATTCAATATAAATCAATCCTATGATCATACAAGGCCAACACAGCCATGGACAAAGAGGGACACATAACCAACACTATCATGAGATCATACATTTTAATTTGACACAGATCGCACATTACAATAACCAGTCTCTGCTTTGCCCGTTATTGCTCACCAATTAATTATCAGTTTTAAGTTTATAAAAAGGCATTAACTTTTTTTAAGTTTATAAAAACGGTTATATTTTAGCCCAGTGACATGTCCAGGATGGACTCTGTGTCCCCACCTCTCGCTCATTGACTGCTGGAGATGGTCAATAGCTCCTCCACGACCCTGTGTTACGTCAAGCCGCGTTTTCCAATCAGATACGGCATGACGTAACACCTGTACGGAAAAGCAGGTATAGAAAATCCATGGATGGGAGGTTAAATTTCTAAAAAAGTTTAGTAAAATTCCTTAAAGTTTATCAGAACAAAACGTAACTTGCTTTTAAAGATGAAAATGTTTCATTAGAAAAATGTTATTAAACTTCTGCGTTAAGTTAAATATTGATTAAGGTAATCTTGGCTGGTTTAGCTTGTCTGTCTGGCAGGTGTTTTTGGCTTGGAGTAAAATGAGTCCATAGTTCCGCAGGAGGCTTTTTCACATGTTTCTGGTGCGACTCGCTTCTACAGTGTAGCTTCACATCACGCTCGACTCCGTGTAAAAATAACAAATAACTACAAAAACTCTCTGAGAATCGCCTTTCTCTAGTCTCACACAGTTAGAACTCGTTCTCCAGTCCATGTTGTAGCTGCAGTTTATTTGTTTTATTTTTGATGTAGTTTCCTTAATAATCTGTATGCATCAAAATCCTTGTCATTTTAGCTGCTCATGAGGTGGAACTGCTGCATATTGACTGACAGCCGCTCTGACTGCAGCTCTGCCTTCTTTGTTAAAGAAAAGCGCAGGTGGAATAATATTTATGATTTTTTTTTACTTTTTCCGAATCAGACCCAGTCAAACCGGGACATCGTTTCACATTCCGACCCTTCTTCTTCTTCTTCAAAAAAAAAAAGGGCGTCATGCTAAATTAGCCGAGCTAGAGCATTACTCTTTCAGTTTTAAATAAAGCATAACAGTGAATCATGGGGAGATTCCTGGTTAGTCGCCGCGTTTATCAGCTAAATTACTGGAAGCGAGGGAATAAACGCTAACAGGCGACATGGCCACAGGTGGAAATAACTCATCAATTAATTGCAAGAGCAGCGACAGACACACTTACCGAGGGAAGTTGTTGTCAGCTGTTCTATCCGCTGAACTTTCTGACCTGGTGGTTCGCATAAATCCAAAGAAAACTTTTGACCACCACAACTTTCATTCATACCATCTGCGGTCAGTTTGAGATGTTCTTCCAAAAGTTAAAATGATTGAACACCGATAAACCTCAGACTGGCAGATCTCCGCTTTGCAAAGACCCGCCCTACTCTCTTTCCGATTGGCTAATGTCCTGGCTCTGCCAGATTTCATTGGTTGAGCGCAGCTTCTGTTTAAAATCTTGAATAAAAAGTCTACACAGAACATTTTGCGCTCATTTTCCAAATGACGGAAATCCGTCGCAGCGACGGAGAACTTTAACCCCTGATAATATTACTTATTCAGATCAGAGGGGGGGAGGAATGTATCCCCCCCAGGGATAAAACATGAATGACCAGAGGGGGGGACATCACAAACAGAGGGGGGGTAAATCCCCCCCATCCCCCCCAGCAAATCGCACCCAGTAAATATATAATATAGTGCTGCTGTAAATTTGCTGAGTGGACATGCTTAGCATCTGTTAAGGAGCACTGGGTGCTACCCTAATTACTTGATGGTATTTAAATGTCGTTAAATGAGTGCAGAACACCCATTATGTACCAATGTACTGGTAAAAGTGCTGGTTTTTGTGTTCAGGACATTCAGGACAAACAACAATGTAGGTGTATCCTCTGTGGATGCCATCCTGTATTGCAGGTAAAGAGGAAGCCTGCTCTTTTATAGGATGTGGGCTGGAAAGACCATGAGTTTGATTGGTTGGCCATGTGTAGAAATTCAAATTAATTAAAAGAAGTATAAAATTACTTAAACTGTGTAGGTTCACTACCGGTCAAATGTTTGGGGTCACCCTATAAATTTCACCTTTTTGCATAAAACTCACATATTATTAATCAAATGAGTAGCAAAATGAATAATATAACATAGTCAAGACATATATGAAATATGAAATAATGATTTTTACTTGATGTTGTCCTTCAAACTTTGATTTCATTGAAGAACCCGCCATTTGCAGGAAATACAGCCTTGCAGACTTTCGGAATAGCTGATAGTTTGTTGAGGTAATCTGAGGAAATACGATGGTCCCAAAGCAGCTCAAAAGGGTTGAGATTTGGTAACCGTGTTTACTATAATTAAACATAAAAAACATGTTGACTTTATGTTTAATTATTGATACATAATTTTTAATGTTGACATAATTTATCAGCAATGTAATCTTTGTATTATTTTCCCTCCCTGGAAGGATGATGTGATTGGCCAATCTGAATTGCAAAGAGGGGATCTGAAGGTATATATAGGTGGAGCGCTGATGTAGCAGTGAGAGATGGATGAGTTGCCATTTTGAAAGCTGCTGCTTTATGTAATGACTGGATGACAATAAACGGAGCTCTTTTGCTGTTCAGTCAAGGCAGAGTGATGTCATGTCTTTTCTACACTGCAACTTCCCATGTAGCAGCATCATATCCAGAGGTTGTCTTTTGAAAATGCTAGATAGATGATTGCTGGCAGCATTGCTGCAGAGGTTGAAGGGTTGGGCTGGTCAGCCTGTCTGTGCTCAGACCACACACCTTACACTGCACCATACTGGTCTGTATGGCTGGCATCTCAAAAATAAGACCAAAAGAATTGTTTGCTGAATACAAGCAGACGAAGGACATGGTTTATTGTAACCCTGTCCTGTGGTCTGATGAGATCAAAAACTCATTTGGTTCAGGTGAAGTCAAGTAAGTGTGGCGGCAACCAGGTGAGGAGTACAAAGACAAGTGGGTCTTGCCTGCAGTCAAGCATGAAAGTAGGAGGGTCATGGTTTGGGGCTATATAAGTGCTGCTAACTGTGAGGAGGTACAGTACATTGAGGGAACCATGAATGCCACCATGTACTGTTACATACTGACGCAGAGAATGATCCCCTGCCCTTGGGCAACTGGGTCTCAGGGCAGAAATCCCACATGAAAACAACCTCAAACACTTCCAAGATGGCCATTGTCTTGCTAAAGAGACTGAGGGTAAAGGTGCTGAACTTGCCAAGCCAGACCTAAACCGTAAAGAGAATCTTTGGGGCATCCTCAAACAGAAGGAAAAGGTCTCTAATATCCATCGGCTCCATGATGTCATCTTGGAGGAGGGGAAGAGGATTCCAGTGGCAACCTGTGAAGCTCTGGTGAACTCCAGGCCCAAGAGACCTAGGGCAGTGCTGGAAACTAATGGTAGCCACAAAAAATATGAACAATTTTGGCAGAATTTGGACATTTACTGTGAAGCGCTTTACTCACTCCTGCCCAAACCTGAAAAAGGCTTAACTTGGAAGAATGCATGGGACAACTCTTTGTCTTTCATTTTTATCTTAAGATTTATTTAAGTCAATATCAGTTGAAGACAATATCAGGTTGATAACCTATAAACAAAGAAACAAATGTTTCTACTTACTTCAACATGACAAATCCAAAGTTCAAACGATTTTTCTTTAATAACTGGAAACAAATCTAGTTTAAACAACATGATTTTTTCCTAAATCAAACAAATATTTACTACAATATGTTGTCATTGTTTAAAGTTAAAATGAAAAAAACTCAGAAATGATTAATTTCAGATATTTCAAAGTCTCTACTTTTGCAACCCCTTCGCGCCTATGGTCCACAATAACATTTCATAATCAGAGAAAATGTTACATTTGTTTTACTAGTGGCATCTTCCAGACTGATCACAGAGGTCCTTTTGTCCTCTGCATGTCTGAGGCTTAGGGAGTCACACAGGTGTTTCAAGTCTATTTAAAAGCTTTGGCTCCATCCAAATACCCTTAACAATACCTTCTAGCTCCTGCTCTGACCTCCTGTTCCTTGACCTTTCACGGGGTCAACAGTAGGAACTCTGTCATGGGGAGGAAAGTGAGATTCGGACTGCTGTGCCGAATTCGGTCAGCCTTTAACTGCGACGTTATTACGTGGTGGAAACATACATGGATGATGTGAGTCAGATCTGGGCCTACAGCCTTCCGAAAATGAACTACAAGTGTGTGCTCTCTGCTCTCTGGACATTTTCGTTGATTTCCATGAGGGGGCTGTGCTTATACAGTGCATTGTGTTATGCAAAGGATTGTGGGATACCTTAAAGGTTCTTGGCACCAGTAAGGGACATTGTGGGGGTTCTTAGGCAAAACTTGCTTGTCTGTTTTCCTTTTTTACTTTTTTTTTCCTCTTGGATTTCCACCTAACATTTACACTTAGCGCTGCACTCAGTTTTGCCAAAGGTTTAGAAATTGATGCGTGCACATTAATACATGTAAACATGTCAATGTAAAGATTGTGTAACGGGATAAATTTGCTTTCACCTCAAAATAATTCAGTGTGTCACATCTTCAGTGTTGCCTCATGAAAAGATACAGTATAATAAGATATGTAGAAAAACCTGAGGGGTGTACTTACTTTTGTCTGATACTGTACATGTAAAAACTCTTTTGTTTAATTAGCATTGGGTTTATTTTTATAACTACAATATGCTTTACTTAATGATTTAGATTTGGCGATCCAAATAAATAACAGAAGCTAAAAATAAGGTTATATTGTACTCTTTTGTTTTAAAATGTATTTCTCCCCCTCTATTTATGATTAATTTTCTTTGTTATTCTCATTCTGCTTTATTTTATCCCACACAAGGTGATCCAGGTTATAATTTAATTCTACATGCTCCACTATTTATAAATATTTCTTAAAAAATATTATGTGATGTGATGCATATCTGAATCCTGCCAATTCGTCCTTACTTCCTGTATCTGATAGCAGTTGTCATCTATGATCACCAAGGCAACGTTGATGACCCTGCTCTTGTCCTAGGATGCATTTAATGATCCTACCGATGGCAGCTGAGGATGTGCTAAAGCCCCTAAACATGTCTGTCCTACATTCACGTTGCACTTTTTTAAATTTCAGCTCAATAGTTCATCATGTTCTCAGCAGGAATTGCAAAAAGTCAAATGTTGTGTTTGTTCTTATATGGTTTCATAATGTGGGGCCCTGTGAAAACGTGCTGACACTGCAAGTGTGATTAACGGCTTTACAAATAAATTTGACCCAAACTCAATCGTAGTTAGTCACTCTTTTTTCTGTGGCAATATGCCAGATTTGACAAGCTGAGGCACTGTGCCTAAATATGAAATATGTCTGCGTTCTCCTGCTTTGTACTTCATCATAATACTACTCAGAGATGACATAGCTCTCCAGCAAAGAGAAATGATGATGAAATTTGGAGCAAACTTTTTTATTTATTTTTATTTTGGTGCACTGAACAAAAGCTCTATTAGCATTTGATTATTACAACACAGGTAGTTCTGATCTTCCCATGGCTGCTACAGATTTTTTATCTCAAATCACAAGAGTTCTCAGTCCTTTTCAGCTTTTGTTAAACAAATGAAATACAAATCTAGTATTGCCGGGCTTTAAATATGGAACCAACAGGAAGGAAAAACAGATGTATACTGGGTAAACGGCGGATGGATGGATGAATGGATGGATGGACGGATGGATGGGTGGATGGATGGATGGATGACTGGTGAGCAGATGCAAGGATGGATAAATGGATTCAACGGAATATGGAATAAAGCCTTTAAACATAAAGTTTTTTTTTTCCTCATAGGCTTTGTAAATATTTTCATGCCCACCCAAACCTTGAAAAAAATTCAATCAAATTCCAAACTTCACAGGAACCCTTTCTTGCATAAGTTGTGTTTTCTCAATAAATAAATCCCCTGATAAACAACATAATATTCAGGGGCCACATTCAATCCTAACTTGGTCATTAAGAAACGGTATAATCTTTCATTGAATGAAAGGTTAATTTTTCCTTTAAGACCTCACAACTAAGTGAAAAGACCCCCCCCACACACACACACACACACACACACACATAGCTATTGCAAGCACAGTGTCAAGAAGTTATTGACCATAAAACTAATGTCAAGCCTGAAAGTTAATGTCATTCTAGTAAATCTTCCTCTGCCCAACTTTGCCGCAGGTGAGCCATCTGTGAATAAGAGTGGGTTTGCGACAAGTTTACCAGAGTGCCATTTCATCCCTATGAAATAAATGTCGTGTAGGAACACCAGAGACATAGCTCACTGTGTGGAACCAACATCTAGCCTCAGCATTCAAAACCCCCTCATTGTTCTGTTGCATGTTTGTTAGCAGCCTGACCTTCTGCAAGAAGAAAAGTAACCTGTATCACAGCAGATTTATCCGAGGCATCTCTTTCATTTATCTTTGCTTTCCTCTCTCCTCCCTCTTCTTTTCATCCTCTGCCATCCCACCAAATTCAAAACATGCATTGCCTGCTCTCTTCTCCTAGTCCACACATTCATTCCCTTTGCTTCATGTTTGATAAGACATCTCAGACTGGCTTTCTTGAACCTTTAAAAATGCCTGTGGGATCAAAGTTAACCATTTTCCCATTCAGTGCACAGACTGTGGACTGACGGGGGCAGCCTGGAATAACCCCAGAGTATATGGAAATGGACTGAATGAATATGTGCTGTCTTCTCAGATGAACAAACACATTCTGGTATATAACCATAGGGGTATTATATGCGTTTAGCAGAGGATTTCACTGCAGAGCAGCTTTTGAGTGAGGACTACTTGCTTAAAGAAGGAGAGCACAAAAAGTGGGGAAGTTGGGAATTTAACCAATGACTATGTTTAACAAATTGTTCTCCAAAGTAGCTAAAAATGCTTTTTACATAGTAACTAAATTAGATGCATGTTCATCCTATAATACTAGAGCACAGTTTGCACTATTTTTAACCCTTTCAGTGTTTGTTAACTGCTTTTCTTATATTATACTAGACTTTCAGCGCTTACCTGTGGCATTTGGTGGGCATCTGTTAAAGGCGAGCTCTCCCGAAGGCGTCCGTCTCCAAACCATCGACATTGCATAGTCCTCTGGACAAATCTCATACGGCGCTGGAGAGCAAAACGATACAAGTGACGCTACAGTAATCCAAAGCGCTTTTTTAAGTATTGCCAACATGACGCAACAATTTCCTCATACTTCATACGAGGATGCGTGGATGTATGGAAATGCTACGAGATCAAAGCTGCAACAGTGTCAGGGAATATCAGCATGGAATTTAAGCCTTATAATAAAATCGTTGCCTCTTCAATTATGTTTTTTTGTGAATGTGGGGACTACAAAGTTAAAAGGGGTTTTGATGTTATTTATTTATTTATTTTTTCTTTGTGTACGTCACAGAATGGAATCATTAAGAGACTTTTATTTTTGCTTCAGACTCCACTTCAAAAAGACACACAATTCAAGCTGATGATTATTCAGTTCCTCAGTCTGTCCTTAATGCATCAAAGCATACATATTCATGCTCACTCGTCCACGTCATCTTATCTCCATCTCTTTCTGATTCTACGTTATCTTATCTTGTATAACAAGACACGTCACTCCCTCTGCACAGATAATTATCTACCCACAACCCCTCTTTTCTTTGCTGCGACTCCCAAGACTTGAGGCTTATTATCTGCTGACTCACCTGGGCACCGTTGGTCACTACACTTTCGGACCTCCTCTCCGTTCCCATCACACTGCTGCCCGGTCACCGCCACCCCCTGACACACTCTGGCACGCCTCTGCCATCCTCCATCACAGGACTTAGAGCAGCCGCTCCACGGACCCCAGGGATTCCACTGGCCATTAGCTAAAACAGAATCAATACCGGTGAGAAACTGATACTTTCAGAGAAGAGGAGAGAGAGAGAGAGAGAGAGAGAGAGAGAGAGAGAGAGAGAGCGCAAACTCGGAGATAAAGTCCTTCATTGTATTTTATTAGGTGGCATTCAAGCTTTTAACTTTGATGTCATATTAGAAATATATTTGATGTATTTGATCATTTCATGTAGTTTTTAGATGTCTACTTTAGTTTTTAGTAAGCTACTGTTTATCATGGTTAAACATTGATCGATAGGTCCCTTGTAAAAAAAATATATGTCAACCCCTGAAATTTGTTCACATTTGTCCATGCTAAAACTCCAAAATGTAACATATTTTGGGGAACATAGTAAACCATCATAAAGTAGCACTTAATGTCAGACTGTTTAAATGTGTTCAACAACTTTATTCCCTGTATTCACCCCCCTTAACTCCGATCACCCCCCAAAAAGTCCAGGACAAGTAGTCATCTACAGACATTTGCTAAATAGTAAATGGAGTCCACTTGTGTGTAACTCAATCTCATTATTTATACAACTGCTCTTTGAATGCATCAAAGGTTTGCACAGGATATTTGACAACTAACAACATAATGAAGACCAAGGAACACAGCACCCAGGTCAGGGATAAAGCTGTGGAGAAGAAGGACGTCCCAAGCTTTGGACATTTCATGGAGCACGCTTAATCTATCACCTGGAAATTAAGAGTCTGGCACATGTAGCAAAACATGACCGTTCACTTAAACTGACAGGCCAGGTATTGAAAGTAATGACCAGGGGGGCCCTTGGTGACGCTGGAGGAGTTGCAGAGATCCACAACTCAGGTGGGAGAATCTGTTAACAGGCACTATCTAAATCTGGCATTTATGGAAGAGTGGCAATACGGACAACATTGTTTAAAGACATTTGTAAAAGGTCACATTGGAAGTTGTCCCAAAGCCATGTAGAAGACACAGCAAACAAGTGAAAGATGGGGCTCTTTCAGATGAGACCAAACCGGAACTTCTTGACCCACATGAAAGATGCTGTTTGTTGACAAACTAACATCACCCTGGGCATACTATATCCACAGTGAATCATGGTGGTGGCAATATTGTGCTGTGGGGATACATTTTTTAAATATTTTGAAAACCACATATCTTTTTCCTTCCAGTTAACGATCGTAAACTTATTTGTGCTGGTCTATCATGGTAAAGCCCACATCACAACAAATGATGAAAAAAATAAATCTTTAACAATTTCATGCAAAAATTCTTAGATCGAGTGGCATGTTTTCTATCCTGGTCATGAACACTATTAAACACCAAAAGACCCTTCCCTTAAGCAATGTATTCAATAACACGTCCTTGCATTAACAGGAAAGCACAGCACCCTGTGAGCTCGAAACACACTCCACTCTCATTTTAACCGTCACGTATCCCTTGTTTCACACACACGGAGCACATCTCACGTCCTACAGCTAACCTCTGTCAGAAAGGCTGCCAGATGAGACAAAAAGCCTAAACCCTTGTGACCTGTTGGCCATAACTCTCCCCAGATATTGATTGGACCCTGGTACATACTTGTGGATCAGTCCACGCCCGAGCGAATGATCAGAACACCTCTGATGTCATCACCCTCAGCACGGGCTCCCCTCAGGGCTGCGCCCTGAGCCCCCTGCTGTTCACCCTGATGACACACGACTGCGTCCCCAGGTTCACCACCAATCACATCGTGAAGTTTGCAGACGACACAACGGTGGTGGGCCTGATCAGAGACGACAACGACCAGGACTACAGAGAGGAGGTGGAGCAGCTGGTGGGCTGGTGCAGAGACAACAGCCTGATCCTGAACGTGGAGAAGACGAAGGAGATCATCGTCGACTTCAGGAAAAACCGGCCTCACCATGCTCCACTGCTCATCAACAACTCAGCGGTGGAGGTGGTCAGCAGCACCAAGTTCCTGGGGGTGCACATCACGGACAACCTCACCTGGACTGTGAACA